>JALNIO010000152.1:0-25312 GCA_023509875.1 Rugonectria rugulosa
GGGGGGGGGGCTAACTCGAGAGTGTTTTGGGCTTGAAACCGTTGAGTCAGCAGAGAAAGAGACGATGCTACGTAGAAATCCTTACCAGCATGAACGGTAGTCTGCCGAGTCTGAAGAGGCAACAAGGTGAACTTGTCTTTGGGTACACGCGATGAAGAAACCCCGGGAGAATGCTGCAGCCGTGATCTTCGATGCTGGATGCTTATCTCAAGAAACATCCAATATTTTGGCCCACCGAGCCCACCGAGACTAGTCGACACTTTCCCACGTGGTGAAGAAGAAAAAGCAAGGAAGACGAAATCAACCAAGATCGACACGAATCTCCGCAGCTTTTCGTTAGTGGGCAGGGCCGGGGTGTGTGCGTGTGTCGGTGTGTCCCTTGCTCGGCCAGATTCCAGCTCGCCTCGCCTCGGCCTCTCTATCTCTGTGTCTTGTCTCTCGTCCGCACCGAGATCATCGTGCTGTCCGGAGCCGAAGTACACTTTGACCGTGATCCCTGTATTGCGTCTTCGTCAAGAGATGTAGGAGATGGGAAAAGTATCCTTTAGCCAGATGTGTGTTAGCTATGCCATCACTTCATAGCACCCATCATGTCGCCGAGATTGGTCCGTAGATTCCAGATACTGATTAACGAGCTACCCTACCCTGGATGTTTACCTTCGATACATCATGCAACATCTTGCTTTGAGAGCCTATATCTGATTATCGAATCAACAACCACTTGAGCTACGAGGATCTCGAGTGCCAAGATATCATAGTAGATCAGTTGTAGGCAGGCAAAGCAGAAGACAAAGACGAGTTAAACCATTTCATTCCATTTCTCAGCAAAATTATGGAGATGAGACTCAAGCTGAACTTGCATATTGTCCCCTATAGCTTTCCGAACAAATCACCGACTTCGTCCCCCATAGACCTTGACTTGAATACCATATTCCATCAATGTGCTTGGGGCTGACACCGATTCCGTTCCATCCCCGACTTTCGTTTGCTGATCCTCCATTTGCCATAAAGACACAACGTAAAAGATCAACCCGTCTCCCGCCAGTGCTGTGGCTCCGGCGAGAGTCCCCAGTGACTTACTCATCAAGGCCTCCCGAGATGATCAGGGAGGTGATGAAGGACTCAGCAGTCCCGTTGTGGGTAGCCTCACCGTAAGCGGTAAGAAGGGCAATGTCGTCAATCCATCCTTGGATCTCAGAGCTATTTCCTTCGTCTCCAGGCTGAGCTTGGCGGCGGAAGGATTGGATTCGAGAGAGGAGTTGGTTGGCCTCTCGATCGAATACTTCGTCCATGAGACTGGGATGGTCGGTAATATCTTCGACAATAATATCTTCACCGTCTTTATTCTCAAAGCTGAAATGACTTATTAGTAGATATCTTTTTAAAAGAGAGAGAGAGAGAGAGAACATACAGCAAGAGAGCCTTGTGGCCAACCTTGAGAGCTTCCTGGTGAATTTTGAGAGCAGCCGACATTCTCTCAGCGGCTTCATGGCCAAAGACGGGCCAGTTGGCATTTCTAGCAGAGCCAGCATCCATATACTTGGTGATTGTATCCGTGACTTCAGTGAGAACGTTGTTAGGAGTGACGATGGCCTTGGCCACGACACAGAAAAGCTTTTTCATGGCTTCGGTATTGTTCTTTCCGTTGCTCTTCATTCGGTTGAGTGTAGCAGACAACGAGTTGAAGAGACCTTCAAAGATGGCAAGCTCCCCAATGACCTTGATCAAGCCGCCATAAATACGGGAAGGCTCAGGGGGAGGGGTGCGAGCAGGGAGGAATGAAGCCGCATAGGCGGCAACGCGAGCGACGGTATCCGCAGCAAAGGATAGAATATTCATGATGACGGATAGTCAAACGAGAACAAAGTGAAGATAAACGCTGCAAATGCTTCGAGGATGCAAAGAGTGGTGTTGTGGAAAGATGAAAAGGGTTGGAGGGGGCAAGTTGGGTTGGCCTCGCGTTGACTCATTTATTGTTTTTTCCTGGCACCCAGTCACCTGGGATACGGCTGCCGACAGTTGGGAACAGGTGTAAGGAACCATCTGACAGCTGCCTTCCTGCTTTGGATCCGTGATTCACGACCACTTGCGTTGGTACCCAAAACAGCACTTAACCCCAGGGGGTAGGAATAGGGGGTAGGAATAGGGGGCGTGCCTACCACAGGCAATGACATGATACAAAGCTTGGAATATGATTTGCCGATTCCCTGAAAGTCTTATAATGCAGGCCGGTTCTGGAAGTTGCTCTGGTCCTCCTCGTGACCGGCTGCTGCTTCGTCGGAGCTTGGTTTATGCGAGTTCCTTCCCAGCTGCCTCGTCTCCGTATTCCGTTTTTTGATTTTTTCGTCTCGGTCACGGGGACCACAGGGCTTGGGATATTATCCTTCGTCTCGTTTGTCTTTGTGATGTTGGATGGTAAAGAGGCATTGATGCCCTCGTTGAGCTCCGCTGATTGTCACTCTTTCCCGGGCACCTCGAAATAGGATCCTTGGAAGACACAAGCAGGATCAGCGTAAAGGCCATGGCCCTCGAGACAACGAGATAAGTAGCACGTAGTATAGCCTGGGAATGCAGCCGTGTGAACAAATATTCCTTGGGGTTTGATATGGCCCCTCACTCCGTGATCAAGGAATACGTACCCGGGGTGGCGAATTCCAAATTCATTCTAAAAGATACCAACATGGAGACGATATTTGAGACAAGGCACAGGTCGTGATACTATTTGCCATCAATAAACAGGGGCGGTGTTGTCTGGTGATGAGGTTTGCTGCGAGGCAGTCGATGCGGGCAAGAGCCACAAAATTATGCAGGCCAGGGCGAACTGCTTTCTGCCGAACTGCCGGCCGGACACGGAAACAGAGATATTTGCATCATGTTAGGGTACTTTGACTAATTTACTGGAGAGATAAAGTTTTGCGAAGTCTGCAAGGCGGCCGAGCTGGTGACGGAAGACTTGTTTCTTGTTTGTCCGTTTTGGCGTTTTTGCTACCCTGGCGGCATCAGATACAACCCAGAGGTTTTTAATTACGATGGAGTTGATAAAATTTAGATACAAACTTCATCCTGTCATTTGCAGTCATGTCGCTGTTGTTTTATCCTGACTGTTTGTCATGGCCATCCCTCCTTTTCTCGCTTCTACGCTCAAACATTGCACAATGTGGTTCCATTCAGCTGGCACAACAATCTCAAGATGCAATGCCACGTTTGGAGTTGCATGAAACTTGAAAAAGCAGAGAAACTTCTAGACGTATGTTTTCAAAGATTTTCTTTTTGCAATTTTAAACATGCATCCCAATGCTGGTCTACACATAGCCACGTCTATCTGTACATATATGGCTTCCAATCCATAATACGAGCCTCGGTGTATCAAGGGGGGAGAATAGTAATATACACGAGTTTCCTATGCAGAATGATACCGGAATAATTATTTAAATCTACAAAGACGATGTTACCAAAGGAAGCCGGGGAAGTTTCCAAGACTTGGTTAAAACAGGTCTTGGCAAAGAACTGTCATCAAGTTTTGAACTGACTACCAAAAGCTCACCATGGCTCTGTAGAGCATAGACTGGATAGGACCTTCGTGTTGCGTAGAAATAATTAGGAGGCCCTTGTGAACTACCACAGACAAATGCAGATGTGTCTGCGTAGTTAAGACGCAAGACTACTAACTGAGCTATGCTGTCCTCCCATAAATCTTCCATATGCGCCACCTCCTTACTGCAATCGTAGCTGAGGTATTTCAGCCTAGTTTGAAGCACCAATTTTTCTCTAGGCGCTGGGAAGATCTGGACACGATCCGGGAATGTGAAGGGAATTTCTCGCACCTGATGACCTGCTGTCGAAAAGCGTCATCTATTATTATAACTTCATAAAGCAAGGGCAAATCCTTCCAAGCGAGCCAGTAGTCCCATGCATGTTGGTTATAACAGTTCCAGTGGAATAACTCCAACAAAAGAAAGTCACAATAGTATTGGTCTTCTCTTGTCACTTCAACTTCCATCTTGTTCCCTCCACATCGAGCCAAGCCCAGTTCTGATCAAGCCGTGTTTCTTTCAGTCCATCACCATAATGTTGTCTGTAACAGTAAGTGAAGCAAGGCCTACTCAAGACGACAATCTACTACTCCAAAGCAAGACACTGACGTCCGTCAACCAAAAGATCTTCGTCAGCGCTCTCGCCGTTGCGACACTCGGAACTGGTGCACCAACGGGAGAGCCTACGCTGAGCGAGCCTTTCTTCTCGAGCTCTCCACTGCCCAAAAAACAGCTACTCCAAGTGTGTTGCCTACGACAAAGCGTTGTGCCACAAGAACTGTCTCTCTGGAAGCACGTTGTTGAGATAGAAGTGCGAGACTCAGTGTGCGGTGAGCAGCCAGCACGACTGCGAGAAGTGGTGCAAGAAAGACTAGAGGACGAGTTCGTGGACGTGTGGTAACGGCGGAAACGGTGGATTGGGAAAGGTTGGTGGACGAGGAAGTCATTGCTAGGAATTTTGGAATAGGTAGGCTTGTTATAACTTCGGTTCTGATCGGCTCGTGGTCGAAAACGGATGGATGCTTAGGATGGAGGGGGTATCGAGTGGGTATCGAGTAAGTAATGGCCTGAGATCTGCTGTAGACCAAATTTGTCAGTCAAATAACTATGTCTTTTCGTTCGTGGCTAACCTAGGCTCTGGTTACTGGCAGTCAAGACCAACGGAGGTTCGCAGGTGGCCGTGGCGTGCAGAGTAGCGTCGATATGCTAACGTCGAGGCGGCCACCAGAAGATGGTCCACGTGGTGGCGGTCTCGGAAGTTGGGAAATTCCCGTTGCTAGTATGTGACTGCTGCTTCTCGTTGCATCTGCATGTGCATTAGTACTGTACACAAAGAATGGGGAAGCCAGTTTGCGGAACTGAGGTGATGCCGTGACGTGGGAACCGGCTCGTCGTGTTGATGCAGTTCGAGCATTTCTGAACGTGGTATAGGTACAAGCATAGGTAAGTAAGCAGACAAAGTAGTACCAAGTCAGAACACGAACGAAAGAAGATGAAATGCGAGCGCAGGAAATTTGATCCCGGCGATCATCCCTCGTACTTGTCAGCAGTCAGCTGGCTGGGATCAAGCAAACAACTCTTTTCCAATCCGGGATATGGCTTCTTATAATAGATCAAACACATCAAACTATGCATCTACAGAGTATCAAAATTCCATTCAGAAGTCCTGCCAACTTCTGGTGACTAGGGCGGTCGTGATCACCGAGTTCCGTCGCTCTGAATCCCCTCCACGTTCACTCGTGCACTCCTTCAAAGAAGTCTCCAAGGCAAATTGGACAAGGAGCACAGAGATGAAACACAACTCGCAGGTCCCAAAAAGTAAAATGAAGCTTAAATGCATTCTGCCAGACCAGCTCACCATAAGCCGGCCTCCCAATTACCCCGGCACTCTGTGTGAGACCGCCACCAAATCGGGGGCTCGTTCTGAACGCACCAATGATGAGCCGAGTCGGGACACACTTGGTGCGGGGGAGGGGTTCCTGGTTCCTGATTGACTCCTCGAATAGGTCAAGGTCCCTTTTCAGCTGTGCTGTCGTGTTTGCTGTCCATGTTTGGTCCTCGGATGGGCATGCGTGTTTCTCTGCCGACAGCCCGATGAGATCAGAGAGAATGCGAGAGAAGCGATTCGATAGATATAAATACACTTCTTTTTCTGCTATAAACAATTGACCTCTTCCACCCTTTTCACCTCCCACTCACAAACTTCGTGACATCTCTCTCTGAAAAGCCAGTCGTTCAACTTCACCACTCAAACAACACTCGTTTTAACATACCTATCAAGATGAACAAACTCATTCTTCTCGCCCTCTCGGCCACCGGCGCCATCGCCGCCGTCAACAACGCGTTCCTCGCCGAGCGTGCCCTCTACCAGGTCCCTTGCTCCGACCAGGGCGAAAAGGACTGCGGCAGCGGCTGCATCGACCTGTCCTGGACCTGCTGCCCCGACGGCTCCGGCGGCTGCCCCCCCTCCGCCTCTTGCTACCTGGGCACCAACGGCGAGTACGGGTGCTGCCCCGAGGGTGAGAGCTGTGCGGGCGAGGGAGGTGCCTCTACAGACGCCTATACCAATACCATCATCGTCCCCGAGACGTCTACCGCGTACGGCGAGGCGACAACCACCGACACTGAGGCTTCGCCTCCTGCGACCTACTCTGCTGTCGATACTTACACTGAACCCCCCTCCTATCCCGGCGAGACCACTTCCAGCTCCCCGGAGCTGCCCATTTACTCCGAGTCTGAGACTCTCCAGACCGCGACCCAAACCTATGTCCAGCCCGACACCACACCTGTTGTGCCCACCACCCCTGGTTACGGCAGCAACAGCACCAAGCCCGCCCAGACAACCGCCCCTACCAACAGTGTCATTGTCAACGGCGCTGTGTCCCACGGCATCAACATGGTGGGTGGTCTGCTGGCCGGTGTCGCTGCACTCTTAATCTAGACGGGGGACTCTTTGTCCCGGCGGCCTTGTCACACAAACAAGGTTGACAAGAGCAAGAAAGAAGGGGGTGGCGGTCAGACTAATCGTTTCACGACGTGTTGGTGTAATGGCAAGTTGTGGCCTCAATGTCTAAAGAAAGGATTTTCTGCTGGTGTGGTTGAATGCAGCGGCGGGGAGATAATAGGCCGTCTTACTGCGGAACATCGGGCGTGGTACCCGGCTCTGAAGGGGTTGGATGCACTGGGATGTGGCCGGATATGCAAGACTGTAGGCTAGATAGTCGTACCTGTCGTTGGGTTACATGCCTAATAATCCTTAAATAGAACTTTGCATGGGGTGCAACAAATAGCCATCGATGCGCTTGTGAATATTTGTGTTAAGGTTGACTTATTACTAGGTATTAAACAGATCGTAGCAACTGCTGTCCCATCCTTAGTTGACCTCAATGCAGACCTTACCCTGGTGCTGCCCCGACCACTGATACTCGTACGCCTCCTTGACCTGGTCAAACTTGAAGACCTTGGGGTCGACAACTGGTCGCAGCTTCTCGGGGTTGGCCTCGATGGCGCGAACCATGTCTTCCATCTGTCCTCTGTTACCGACAAGAATGCCTCGCGTGGTACACAGGTGGTTCAGGTTCTCGAGGAAACCAGGCTCGTCGTCACTCTTTGTACCGCCCACGAACCCGACAATGGTAATGACGCCGTCCATCTTGACGCTGGCTAGGCTCTGCTTCATCGAAGCAGGTCCAGCGACCTCAATCACATGATCGACACCGATACCTCCAGTGAGCTCCTTGGCCTTTGCGCCCCATTCTGGCGTCTCCTTGTAGTTGATGATGTGGTCGGCGCCGAGTTTCTCCAGAAGCTTGGCCTTCTCGTTGGAACTGGTCGTCGCAATCACCTTGGCTCCCGCAGCCTTGGCAAACTGAACACCAAAGATGCTGACACCACCTGTACCCTGGGTAAGCACCCACTGTCCCGCCAAAAGTTTCTTGTCCGACACTCCGAAGAGGGCGTTCCAGGCAGTGAGACCGGCGCAGGTGAGAGTCGAGGCCTCGGTGAAACTCAAGTTGGAGGGCTTGCGGACGAGTCCCTGCTCGTCGAACGCACCCACGGTTCGAAGGGTCCCGTCAATTGCACCACCGAGACCGGTTTGGATGTTGATGGGATCAATTGAGCCACCAATGTGAGCCTGGTTAAAGAGGGTGATGACCTCGTCGCCCACCTTGAACCGCCTTACGTTCTTACCGACAGCCAGAACGGTACCGGCACCGTCGGAGCCGGGAACAACATTTGGTGCGGTTCCGAAGGGGTAGAGTCCCTTGGTAATGATGAGGTCACGGTACTGACGAGCAGTTAGTGAGCTGTTGTGTAATTGGGAACAGCATGGGCACACACGTTGAGGGAAACTCCCTGGACTGCAAGAGCGATTAGTAACTTGATACAATTGAGGGGTTGGGGACATGCTCTTGACTAGAACTTCGTTATCGCCAAGCTTTGGTAGGGGTTGCTCCTGGAGCTTGAGGGAGTCGAAGTTGGTCTGATCAGTGGTGCTCCATTGCTTGACGGTACTTGGGATCTGGTGCGCCATTGTAACTTGGCTTTTCTGGATCAAGAGGTAGAAATATCTCGAATATGTCGGTGAAGATTACTGTGCTTAACTTGATGCTACCTCTGAGTTGCCGGGCCTTTCCTTAAATAGTTCCTCCACCTTGCTCTGTATGAAACCCTGAAACATGGTGACTGATTTGTCAGGGAAAGTGGGATTATGGGATTATGAAGAAAACTCCATGGACTTTAACTGACGTAAAGCGTGGGTCTCGTACGTTTGCCATCGGTACCTACTCAGGTAGCAAGGTATGGAGGTTCGGCATGTATCGACACGCGGTTGACGTGATGGACTCCCCGGATGCCAGAGACGAACCGGGCTAATTCCTGGCCATGACTCGATTTGCCGACGAACGACTTAGCCTTCTTCTGGCATGATCGTAGCGAAAAGACCAATAGCAGAACCTGGTATACCGTCCGTGTGTTATCGACCTCACCAAGCTCAACTTCCCCGCTCTAGAGACCGGCAAGTTGGTTGGTGTCGGGCCCCGAGTTCCACGGCGATGGATGATTAATTGCTGAGTGGGAACGGCGACCAGGGCATATTAGGTTGCTCCCGAGGAATTATGCCGAGGTACGAGCTCCATTTGTGCGATTGGACTGATCAATTTCTGATTACTGATTCAGGCGTGATGGCTGCAAATCGGGAGTTTATTTGAAGTAGCCAGGGGAAGAGGAGGGATGTGTAGAAGATGAATTCGGAGAAACGGCGTATATCTTGTGGATGAGGATGCAGCGACGTTTTGTCTGGCTGTCAGCAAGCCACAAACGCTCTCCATCCAATAATTCAACTATCCAGAGACAGCTGACTAATGCGCTTAAATGTGCCCCGGTAGTTTCATGGTTCATGGTTCCCAGAGGCTCAGCAACATGGCCATGTCAGGACACTTGTCAGCTTCTGAAGATGGGGATTGCATCTTCCAAGACACCAGATTCTCTCCGATAAACCGATGATAATAGGCCTCAATGGCTCACACCGACTTCCATCAGAATGGCCTTGGGATACCAGGCGGAGGTGGGTCGCTCGGCCTCATAACCCCTCAGCGGATTGCGAGTCCGGGTCTCTCTTCTCGGGCCGGGCTCGTCGTCTTCTCCGGTGGCAGCGCCGCCAACAACCTGGTCGATGTCTTTGAGCAGGTACGAGAGGCAAACCACTGCAAGCTCAGCTACGTGATACCCATATCCGACAATGGCGGAAGCAGCAGCGAGATCATTCGTGTCTTTGGAGGCCCAGGTATCCGGAACCTACCCTTGTTAGCTTGCAGTAGCTGCAGTTCCGCTGACCTGCAGTCCAGGAATCGGAGACGTGAGATCGCGTCTAGTTCGACTGATCCCAGATAATGGGGACAGCGAGACGGCAGCCATCAAGCACTTCTTTAATCATCGTCTGCCGAAGGCTTACGTTGAGGCAAGGGCAGAGTGGTTCGAGATCCTGGAAGCGACTCACCCCCTCTGGATCGACATCTCCTCGCCCAAACGAGAACTCATCCGGTCCTATCTTAACAGTTTCAACCTGGAGGTAGTCAAACGAATGAGGCCAAGCAGTCGATTTGACTTTTCCGGGGCAAGCATCGGCAATCTTTTCCTGACCGGTGCCAGGTTGTTCACCGGGAGCTTTGAGGCGGCCATTTACTTGCTGAGCTCCATCTGCGCGGTTCCCGATCGCATTTCCGTTCTGCCAGCATTAAACTCCAACTTTGCGCACCATATTGCTGCAGGTCTGCGGGATGGTACCGTCATTACCGGACAGAATGACATTTCTCATCCGAGCGCGCCGACGGCCGCTGTCCCCGGAACCGGGGCTGGCATACACAGTCCTCTAACGTCGCGGCATGAGACATGGGAGCATGATAAAGTAGAGGATGCCAACCTACCGGGGACCTTACCGGCTCTGAGACGACCCGCGATCGCCTTCTCCAAAGACCAGGAAGAGGATCTTCCTTCCAGGATTGATCGGATATGGTACATCAACCCATACGGTGAAGAAATCAGGATTCCTGCCAACCCACGAGTCTTGGATGCGCTGCAAGCCACAAGCAGCATCGTTTACAGTATAGGCTCCCTTTTCACATCCCTGATACCGAGTCTCGTTCTCCGGGGTGTTGGTGAGGCCATCTCCAGCCCCTGGATTAGGAACAAGATTCTGATACTCAACGGCACGACCGATCGTGAAACCGGACCGTCCACGGAACCTTTTACCGGTCTTGACTTTGTCGCTGCCATCGCCAATGCATGCGCCGATTCTAGGGGGCTCCCGAACCCTTCCGAGGATGAATATTCTCTGTACGTGACACACGTCATTTACATTGAGGGGCCCAGCTCGCCCAAGGTCGACAAGCAGCGGTTTGGGCAGTTGGGGATTGACGCGACAAGGCTTTACGGTCCCAAGGATGGATCCGGAAGAGGCGGGAGATATGATGCGAAGGCTCTGGAGCAAGCACTGGAGTCTATCATTGGGAGGAAAGACATGCGATCGGACAAGAGTCGTAGGAACACACTGGTGACTTGAATGCCGGGGCCGATGCGGATTGTCTTTTTGACGATGGCATATTTCCATATTGCTAATTGACAATTAAAGGTGAGAGAAGATTCGGGGATTTGGACAGGTCATCTGTTTTAAGACGTGATGGACGAAGGAAGAATACTGAAGGTATTGGCAAAGGTCAATGAGTCCTGAACTTGGAGATGTAGATTCATATAGATCAGCTCAGAGACATTAATGCAAACAAAGTCAACAAGACAAGAAAGGAAACCCCAACTCATCGCTCCCGAAAGTAAAGAGAAAAAAAAGTTCGCCCTTGTTTTCCAATGGTGAATCGACCGTGAGGCCCTTCAGGGCAGCATTGTCGTAGTAATGGCAGCACTGCCACCCGATGAGTTCCGTCCGTGGTGCTTCCGGACGGCGCTTCCATAGTTATACAATCCAACACCCAAATTTCCATCCAACGCCGATAACTCCTCCCATCCCATCCTTCGTCAGCGTCATTCCGACATCCACAGATACGCCATGACGACGGGCCACGCCGTCGACATGAGCAGCGCCGCCAGCACCGACCCCAGCCCGACCCTGACCCGGTCGTAGGGCCCTTTCCAGCGGTCGACGAGGGCGCAGGTGCTGAAGATCATGGCGCAGGCCCAGAGCGTGCTCGCCCAGAAGACGATGAGGCGGAGGCCGCTGGCCCTGTCCTCGGGGGAGAAGACGACGCCCGACGTGTCGAAGACGAAGCCCGAGGAGAGGTTGTTGCCCATTGTAAAGGTTGTGTTGGTGGTGGTGGGGTTGTTTTGCAGGTAGAGAGGTACTTTGCTGCAGTGAACGATTTAGAGGCGTCGAGTGGTACGTAAGCAGGTTTCGGTGATGGGATACACAGAGTGATTTGTCGAGATGGTGCAGCTTTGGATGGATGATTAGATGCAGTGATTGACCAGCAATACTCTCGCCTGCAAAAAAGATTAAAAGAGGTAGATTGCTCAAGAAGTATTCATGAATTAGTAAAAAACCTGGAATGCAGATTCCGACAAGAAGCAAAAAAAAAAAGAGGACGTCGACCCATTCAAAGCGCCAACGCAAGCCTCAAGAGTAGGGGGTGCTACGGGCGCTGGCACACTCGTCACACGCCATCAGTCTCGCCCATTTCCCAAGGGGGGAGCCAACCAATACAGTAGCAGAAGGCATTAAGTCGGCCACAGGCGGTGCCGAGCTTTTTGGTGAAATGTGTGACGGTCTGCGTAGCACCAATGACAGTGCGGGTTTAAGCGCGCGCGGGGGGCTAGAGTCCTGGACCGAGAGCTGGGATAAGAATAGATGATGAGATGTGGTGAGGTTGTGGGCCGATGTGCCGAGATGGAACTTTTTAGTATTCGTACTATTGACGTTGAGAGAGCCGGGATGGTCAGCTCATTTCCTCTCTAGCCACTGAAGTTGTCCCTGTCATTGTCTGTAGAGGGACTGATCGTGTGCTTGGTGTTGAGGGGCTCTGGGCGCCATCGTCACCGCCATCTGCTACCCGTCTTCCCCGCCAATGACCGCCCAGCATCCTAGGCCCTGGTTTTGGTCACCTACGGAGTACAATGCCCAGTATTAAGAATCACTCGAGACCGCAGCACACCTAAATCAACCCAATATCCGTCCTAAACCTCCCATAATCCCTCTCGAGAGCCTCACCATCGTACCCCCAATCATCCGGCATGTACTCCACGTCCTGCGTAAAGACGTGGATACCCGCAAAGCCGAGACGCTTATAAAACGGCCCCTCCCGGCAGACAACCAAGCCGAGCAGGTTGGCAAACTCATCTCCGCTGGCCAACAAGACCACATTCACGTTTCCCAGTGGCTCAGGTATCAGAGATAAATCATCAAACGTGATTGTGATCCTGAAACCCCATTCCTCGTTGCGCCACGAGCGCTGCGACAGGGCGTGCCCCAGGTCGACGGATAGCAGCGGGGCCTGGAAGCGCAGCAGCCGGTCTGACGGGTTGGTAAAGTCCAGCTTACTCTTCGACTCCGGAAACACGTTGGAGTGTGTGAGCTGGATTAAGGAGTGTCTGATGAAGTGCCAGTCTCCCTCGGACTTCGTCTCGCACGAGGCAAACGACCAGCTCGGGAAGCACTCGAGCTTCTTCCGCTGATCGTCAAAGAAGGGAGCTACCCATGCCAGTCCCTCTGCGATATGAGACCGGAAGACGGTGGCAAAGTACTCGTCGCCGTGGAAGTTGGCTAATTGCTCCCCTAGACCCTGCACAGCAGCGATGCGGTCTTCTTTATATGTGAGGTCCATCAGCTGGAACTCTGCCACGACCCTCCTCCACATGGTCCCTAATGCCTCGTCTTTCGATCCTCTGAAGACTGCAGGCACATATCGCGAAGCCAGAGGCACTTCTTTCAGCATTTTTTCCATGTCATATCCATCAGGAACCGACTCGCACGCGTACGGGACGCCGGTGCACTGCCAGAGCAGCTCGTTTGCAGACCACAGCAGGATCCGGGGAGACAGGATCCATTCTTGAAGACACCAGCCCCGTCGAAGCAGCGGCTGGCACGCCATCTCCTCGGCCGGGAACGGCTGCGGAACTGGTACGTGGATGTACTCTCCGTCAAGTTTGTAAAAGGCGACAGGGCAGCTGCGCGTAGGAAAGCGAGCCACTTCCCGTTCCGTGAATATCCCCTGGTTGCTGTCGGAAGCTGCCATGGCAGAGATGAGACACTTGGCCTTTGAGTAGTACTGTCCCATTTTAGGAGCCTCTCGCTTCCAGTCGTCGAGATAGGCGTCTTCTTTCCAGGCTTGGATGATGCATAGAGCATCAACCCAAAGGTATCGCTCACCCATGAGCCTGGTGAGCTTTATGGCATCTGCCACCGTCTTAGGGAGGGTCTTAGTATCTATACGTCGTAGTCGCTCCGCATAGTTCGCTCTTGTTGTCTTTGCCGGCTCATTGCTGCGGCCCCAGCAGTAGCTGAGGATAAGATATTCCTGCTCGTCTGCTTTTGAGATCTCAGACGATACCACTAGCCTGGCATAATCAGTATCCGAGTCATCTCCAACGTCGATGAGACGTGTTGGTAATCCACGGTCCTGGTCGCAGTTGTTGGTTCTGTGAGTACAGTCTCTATGTCGACCCGAGCCTTGGACACAGCTATTGATCCAGGGTTTGATACGCTCTTGAACCAATAACGACAGATCTTGATCAAGCGTAAGAGGGGAGAGTGCTAGAACGGTGAGTAACGTTGAGGAAGATGCCACGCCATCTTGATTAGAATACGTACTTTTAGGAGCTGGTAGTCTTTTCGGAGGGTGCTCGACATGATCCAAAAACTCGAGATCCATCATGGAAAACTCCTTGCCAACGTGAAACTTGAAACTCGTGCTATCTACACGAAATTCAAGTTTGCAAGGGCCGGTGAAGACCTCTTCCATACTTGGATGCAAGTAAAAGGTGTGAGCTCGTAAACTGCAACACAGAGCACAACCCTCGGCTGCCGAAGTTGCAAGGTCATCGAACGTGTCATGATGCTCGATCTCAAAGGAGCTTTTATCCCCGGTAAGACGATCCCATTCATCGTGGTCCCATGGTATGCGGCGGCATTTCATGCATCTCCATTCAGGTCCTAGTATAAAATTGTCATCCATCATGGCTTCTGTGTGAGGTCTAGTTTCCTCCTGTAGTGGTTGGGTTTTAGAGAAGGCTTGAAAGATATAAATTAGACTGGTTATGGGATTTCAGCTTCAGTTTGAGGGATATTATTGGCAAAGTGCACATCACATGATCATCTTACATGTTACTCTGTATATTATGACCCCGAAACCTTCCCTCTATGTGCTTGTACTGAAGAAATCTCTATCACCAAATGATGTAGACTATATCTCGCCTCTCGTTCCAGCAATTCTTTGACACATTTTTTGAAATTTCTACTTTCCTAGTGTTATGCTACTTGAATGGCCTTTGTGAAGATACTATCACGCATTCGATGACCATTCTCTTAATCACCCCTCAAGGCTATATCAAATAAGTTTAAAAGGCAGCTTAGAATAACAAGGCGTTTCCCCTTTGAACATAGAACCCCTGGAAGTGTGGCTTGTCAAGGTTTCTGCATAGGCCTCCCCTTTTCTAGCTAGGAGTTCTACCTGATTCTGAGCACGCTCCTACGAGAGTATGTGAGTTGCTATCTTCTGGCACATATCCCCAAATGGGTTGCTAATGATGTGGCTCGATACAGTTTCACCTCGGGATCAGTAGGACAATTCAAGCCGAGCTGACAACGAATCATATTATGCCAGCGACCGGCTCTTGAGGTTAATTGTAAGACTAGTAAGAAGTGAATGTACTCTAAAAACTCCTGGCAGACGGATACTCTCGTCCTAACTGGAATTGTCGTCCGTTCCGAGGAGCTATCAGACCTGCACTGATCAGTGACTTGGAGCTGGGAGGTCGTTGTTTCCGGAAATCCGTGAAGACGAGTTAGAACCAAGATATTAGCATGACTATCGAGGAAATCGCCAAAGGTAACCGGTATACTTCCATTGGGTTAGCTTCTCAAAGGTAGCATAGTACACCGCCATTCCCATGGGCCTCGACGGTCAGGCTCACCCCAGTCCGGCCTTACAAGACTTTGCCACTACACATCTCGAACCCTTCCAGACAACACCAAATTATCCGAATCTCCTGCATCACTCCAGCCTCAGGGCAAGTCAGCAGACACTCTAAGCTAAGACCAAAAGAGATGCGGATTAAACTTCGATCTAACATACGGGTGATGGATCCCGGCAACAGTTTAATGTGACCTATGAGTCGTGACAGGGATGCGTCCAGGCCCAGGTTGCATGAGCCCTTGCGTGGCACACTGAGAGAGGCGGAAGCCCGTCCCCGTGATTCCCGCAGAGTAAATCCTGGTTATTCTTGCTTTGACTTCATGCCTTGAATGGCACGTGCGGCACGGAAAAGACTGGGCGCCTTGGAATAAATCTGAGGTTTACACAGGTTGAACGTTGGACTATCTTTATCTACGGGTTTGGTAATTCATTCACAACAGGTCGCAAGGATAAGTCCCTTAAAAAATATACTTGTTATTTCGAAATAATCAAATCATCGACATTAAGTCATGCCTTTAGATCTCATAATTATCTTCCCATCATCATCGCGTAGAAACCCCGAATCATATCCATCGACTTCTACGACTTATATAGAAACAATCGACTTTCTCCCCTGCAAGATTGAACCGATTCTCCTGTAACTTTGATTTTGTGTACTCGATGAATGAAAAAGACCGACAGATTGAAGTAAGAAAGTAGAGAGACAAGGTGGACAAGTAAATCATGCCGCTGGAGACTGCTCAAACGTTTTAGGAGGGTTCCATCGTGGAACAAATAGCTGGCCCGTAAACCAGTGTTCATTTTCGTATTCTTCTGTTTCCATGAGTTGCGTGAATTCCGGGACTGTCAAAATGTCAGTCGCAAGGGCATGGAAAGTTTGAATGAAATTACCTCGTGCGCGGATCCATGGTGATATTCTTTTCATGAACTCAACTTCTTCCTCTGATAACTTGGCCATCCGCTGTACCGGTCGAGAACAGTGCTCAATATCCCAGTTAATCTCAAAGGGACACTGGCCCTTATTGATATAATGGAACTGGTAGAGAAGAGTCTGAGTACTGCGGTGTATGTCTCTTATCAACGACATTTTGGTGTAACGCACCTACTAATAGTTAGCTTCAGTGCTGAACTGGTTAGAGTGCTGGCTACCAACAGGTGCCTGTCGGCGTCGTGCAATATTGCGCTGTTGCTTCACTAATAAGCTCAATGTGTTCAGCAGGATGAAAGTAGCAAGAAAAAGGAGCATCCAATTCTCGGGTTTGTTTTCGATGCTCAAGTCCTTGTGTTTCTTTAGGATCTTGGTGCGCAAGGAAAGAAGGTTGTCCTGTACAATAATAGCTGAGAATTGATAATCAATGAGAGATGCGCCCGTAAACCGAGCAGATTGACCGTCATTGGGGACGAGATCCAAAAGTGCAGGCTCGCAGATCTTCCAGCCTCCTTCGATGGTTCGTGCAGCAGTCCAAAGCCATAGGATACTACCCAAGAAGTCGTGATGTTGACCCTGAGTTCACATCGAGCGATTAGTTCGGAAAATTGGTCAAACCGATTGCGGCATAACATATGAAATGGGAAGACCAACTACACCATGCCTGAATCTGCGGATTGCTTCCTGGAAAATCGCCAAACTGAACTGATCCTGGGAACTGATATGATGTGTAACATAGGATTCGATATTTCCGAAGATGAAATTCCGTACTGCAACTCTAGCCCTTTCTGGAAATGCAAGTTTAAAGGGGTGGGAGCCAAGTTCCGGCATTAGAGTGCATCCGGATTCTGTCAACTTTGCAACATCTAAAGGGGCTGCTGTTAGCTGCAAAGTCGCTTCTGAAAACTGGTTGATGTGAAAGCGGATTATCTGGTCCGGACGTAAGGGGACCGAGTATATGGCGTGCTCATCCCTGACGTCCATTAGAAGTTTCGTGTATGGTTTTCTCATGGCTGGATCCGTTGTCGTGCGGAAAAGAGTGATCTCGGTGATCTCGAAGAAAACGCAAGGCAGATTAGACATGCTATATTTCTGGTTGGAGCAGCGCGTGCAAACAGACGAGCCCGGCGGGATCACGCACTGAGAACTGTTAAGTTGGATAAAAAGCAAACCTTGAAGAACAAGAGCACCTACCTTTTTGTGAGAGACACTGCATCGAATACAGGACTTTTGCTTGTGCGAAGAAGATACCGACGCCAAAGCAGTACTGGATTCACCACGTTCAGCTTTTACTTTAGATACCCGAGACCGGTTCACCTTGTCAGAGGCCTTTTTCTTAATTCGTTGAGTGGGCAGTTGAACCTGTTGCTGCGTTTCTTGTTGAATCAAGTTCTCTTGGGAACGCCTCGCCGAAGAAGGGAGTCGGCCCATGGGTGAAGTTGAAGAATTGGAAGAGGAATTGTTGCTGTCAGATGATGATTGCATTTTCATAATCGATCGATCGCTCGAGGGCTGCAAGGAAATGGGTTGGTTGAGATTTGGTTGCGAAACGTGATGGGGAAGCGCGGGAAGAAGAGTTGCGGATGACGCTGAGGAGAATGGGTCTTGTGAGCCGGCATCAAATCTGGGGTTTGACGTTTCCGTTGTGGTCGGATACGAATTAAGAGACTCGGTAAACGGAGGCTGGCCCGGTGTCTCAGGGCATGGATGATACATCGAGGATTGTTCGGTATTGAAGTCTGGCATCGGGAACAAGGGCGACGGTTGGTTTGACGCAGGCAAGCCGTTGAGATTGGTGGTCGGCGTTGAGACAGGATAGCTCTCGTAACTGGGCGTGTGATTGGAAACTTGAAGCGGCGTTCCATAGTTCTCTGGGAAGACTCCTGGAACTGGCGAACCGAAATGTCAGTCAACTGCTCCTTACCCGGTACTCTGTACGGATTAAAAAGAAGAACCAGGGTTGGGCTCACGTACCAGGTAACCCGAGACCCTCGTTGCGCAATCCTCCGATATCAGGTTGCATGTTCGAGGAGGTGTTCCCTGTTGGATGGGTCAGAAGTGGATAAGATGACTCGGTAGAGTCGAGTCGAGGCCCGACAATGGATTGCGGGGGACTGGCACGCTCTGCAAAGGCCAGGACATGGGACAACTCGACATGGAGGGCGTGGGCGGCTTCCTGCAATGTCGACAGATCGTCGCGGCTCCAGTTCCTGTCCTGGGGAATACTGTTGCTACTCAGACCCAGGCCAAAATTTGGATATGGGGTTGTACTCGAGCCGGAGGGTTTGTGTATCGACTCGGCAAAGTGCATAAGCTGGGAGAGGGGAATCCCAATGACCTTGGCAGCATCCTGGAGGGTTACGAGCTGCGTCGTAGTCCAGCGCCCTTGCACCGTCATCGCAAATGGGCTGAGCATTGTAAGTGACCAGTGACGATGGCCCGATAGTCCTTTGATGTGATGCAACTCAGTTGGATGGCCGCGATGCCGGGGGCAAAAGTCGGAGTGATGAGGCAGATTGTGTCTTAATCCAGGTTGATCCGGCCGAGCAAATTTGCACTCGCTGCAGATGGATACGTCCTTCACGTGTTGTGCGACACGGTGTCTCACTCCCTGGGCATCTGAACATGGATGTCAAGTCCTACTTGGGTATCCTGCATCAATAGTGCTTGGTTGAGTGGTTAGGTGGCTGCTGACAGGCATAGTAGGGCGAGTAGAATAGGCCATGGTGGCCGTTCAGGGAGTGCTGTACCGCCTGCAAATTGTGATTGACCGCATCACACAGCCAATCACCAGAAAAACAGGCATTAGGCGTGCACACTTGGCCATTTCTGAACCATTCGTTTCACCTGGATACGCATGTAGATAGGTAGGTCGACACCTGCGTTCCCTTCACAGGCTCTTGCAAGCCTGCCCTAGGTACCCAGTAAGATGCTTACCTCAGGTACATACCAACCCAGCACCCTCCTTCCTATCTCGCACACCCTATACGCCTTCCCTCTCATCACGGTGATTCGTCTTTGCAGCCTTCCTTCCCTCCTTGCAGATGCTAGGGGCTAATCCCCCCCCTACCTTCTCCGATCATTCATTTCAACAAGGAAGGCACGGAATCACGCCTCCCACTCCCGGGACGGCATCCCCCGTTACACGACTTGCTCACTCAATACGTATTCCGAGGTTTTATCTCACCCTTGGATGTGTGTCTCATCATAAGGCGTAGGTATCTGTGAACAAGTCTGCTCCGTCGCATACTTGAAAAGACCGTGTCCCACTCCGACTCATTGTCGGGGATCCAGTAAATTCCCGGAGGTTTGCTACCGGAGGTCCCCCCTTCACTTGAAGATGTGAAGTATTTAACGGGTCGACAAGACACAGAATAGTCTCAGTTCGCTTCACTCGGGACAATGTCAATCAGCTCAATCAGGCAAGTCGATATCGACGGCTCTGCGCTTCTTCTGCTTCATTATCACAATCCTACGATACCATAACCAGCATACCACCACCATGCAACGCCACGTCGGCGCAGGCCTCAACATTTCCAATCGTTTGCGAAAGCACTACGTCTTTCCATCTGCAGCATTTCTCCAGTTTCCTGATACAGGAGGCTACACCGAATACGATCAAACAACCAACCAATCCCAGTCGGATTTCACTGCGTCATCATGGTCCATTGAGAATGCCTCGTTTGGTACTGTTTACGCCGCTGTTCCGACATTTCTGGGTCACCTCTCACCCAACCGTGTCGACGTTCAGATTCCTGACCAGACGGACTGGCCTTCTTCTCTTTGGAGCAAACTCGATGCTCGTGATAGTGTTCATGTCAACGGCCCAGCTATCAGTTCGCTGGGAATTGCTCGCTATCTCTGCAAAGGCCTGCAGCACTGGGTAGACAGCACCGCCAATTTCGCCGATATCTATGCTGACCTTGCATTCGGGTCGACAATTCGTCTTCTCCATCTGACAGAGGACCCCATTGAACTAGAATTTTCTCTTCAGCCGAACCAAACTCTGAAGGAGGGAATTTTCCTCTCTGCCAAACATCTCCAATCTTTGTGGAGCTTGGAAGACTCTGATATGCCCCTGACGGTCACATACAAGGATTTGCGCCGCAAAAAGCAGATTTCTGGCGACGCAATTCTTGTGTCACTTTCAGACAACTTGACGTCGTCTACCAAAGAAATCGACATGGTATTCAAATCCTCAAAGAACAGACCCGCCAAGATCTACCATGAGATCAAAAACTTGCTCACCATGGCTCCCCTGAAGACCGTCATCGGTCGTCCCAAGTATCTCGTCACTCTACCAGACTCTCAAGCTGTATGCGGGTTTCTGTTGCCATACCTTGTTGGTGGAGATTTGTCTACCGTCTTGAATGAGAGGAGGCTTGCAGGAACCCTGACTATGCAGCAGCAGCTTTCTTGGGCGCTGGATCTCACATCTTCTCTGATTCATATCAAAGATTCCCCTGCAAAGTTCTACTCTGATCTCCGTATGGATCAACTTGTTCTTTCACCCAACTCGGATGGGTCTGAGACGGCCGTCTTGCTGGATTTTGAACAGAGCCGCAATATCTACAACTGGGCACCACCCGAGGTCTATTATCTCGAATGGATAGCAGAGATTGGCACTGAAGAGTACTCCAGGAGCGACGGCCTGCCCAAGGATGTCATAAACAAGTATAGAGAGATTTTGGAACGATACCTGCAGTCAAAAGGCGTTTCACTTCCGTTGATGGTCATGCCCCAATCCTATGACAACCCTGAACATGGCTGGTACTGGCCGTGGATCGTCAGCAGCGCTTCCGAACAAGAAGCAGGAATGGTATACATGCTCGGAAAAGCATTGTGGTGTATTTTCGAGGGAATTGGTGATGCGGACATCGTTCTCGGCCGCTCCAGCATCAACGACGGACAGCCTCGGTTCCCTGAATTCCAGCGCACCCCACCACCCATTCAAGAACTCATCATCGACTGCACGGCCGGTGCCCGAGAATGGCAGGACGGGCATATCAGTGTCTATCGCCGAGAGGGGAAGGTGTTTCCCTTGGGCAAAACTGGCCTGCATGGCGAACCCGAAGGCACTCCCGAGGAGACTAAGGAGGCGATCCGACTCTTCTGGAGCAACGAGATGCGCAAAGCCGAAGAATTCGCGGAAGCTCGTATGCGATACGACCCAAGTGATGCAAGTCAGAATAATGCGAGCGAGGCAGATGTCGGAAAACTGCATTACCTGAAGCGGCCCACGTTGGAAGAAGTCATGATGATGCTGAAACGAGCAGATTTGTCACGATTATTCAACCATATAACTGATATCACGAAATTACCCGAATGACGAGGTATCGGAGTCTTCTTTCCTGTTGATTGGCTTTGATTGGCAACGGAAGAATGAAAATGGAAGGCAACAGGCCATGGGAAATATCATCACGCGGTCCCTTCACCCGAAGGAAGAGGATGGCTCAAGCGACGGTGACCGGTAGCCAATCCATTTGATTGAAAACAACTGCCGAAAAATGGTCACTCCCTAGAGGGGGGCAGACCACGTACCCCCCAGCCGACTTTCGAGGCCCTCGAGGCCCATCCTTGATCATTATGAGATGCCGGTCTAGAAAGAGAGGCTCACCTATTGGCGCATGCTTCACGAATGCAACGCGCAGGGATGATACGTGTCAGCGGGGAAGAATGGAGGGTGGGCTGAAACAGGTTTATATGAATTAATTACCATAAAGTGTAGTGTTGAGCCATTTTGACATGTCTGTGCTACCATCGGCAGTTGCGAGTTGCATCAACGACTGAGTCTTTGCGTCTAACGTACATCAGAGTGCGGCTCTGCGGTTCCGCTCGGCCCGCCTACTCTTGTCCCGTTCATAGAGAGATAATCTAATATGATATGTTATGCTCATATCTTGCGTCATGTTGAAGTATAAAAGCCAGAGTTCTTTGTTGTTTTGTTTGTTGAATGTCTCGTCAGTGTCATCACAATTACCAGGAAGCTGACATCTTCCCCCAGATTCATGGCACAAGTGAGTGAGATACTCAACCATGGCTGACCAGAAGACATCCTTTGACCCTTGGGTCGACTACTATTACCCAACTTTACGAGCCAGATACGGCCTCAGTGTGGCTGAGGATGACAAGAAGTCACACGATTCCAACATACCGACCGCTGACATTGGGTGGGCCCCCGACTTTTCCAGATTCCAACGGCGAACGGCCGAGAGAATGACCAGCATGCCCCTCAGTGGTTCCCTCCCCAAGGGCTGGCCCAAGTCTGTCCAGGGTCCTCTCGTCTGGACTGGATCGGAGCTGCAGCCCCGAGATTACATTTACCGTCTTACCAAGGATGACATTGCTGAGATCAATCTCGCTCTGTCCAAGTTTAAAGGTATGCCCAACAAACCGCTGCCGATCTCGCAACTCGCTGACTTGGTGTTCAAGGTCTCGATCTTGAGCTCTCGGACGTCAGAAAGTCGACCTTTGCCTTGCCTACCCTGGGCCCTCGACTCCAGACCCTCTGCCAAAATGTCTACAACGGCGTAGGGTTTTGCATCGTCCGCGGCCTCGACTCCAAATCGTATTCCCGAGAAGACAATGTCATCATATACCTTGGTGTCTCCAGCTACTTTGGAGAGCAGAGAGCCAGACAATACCAGGATGGTGGGATGATGGGTTGAGTACCCCCTGAACGCTGTCTCGATCTATCGTGACTGGATTAGTTGCTGACGAGTTTGTCTCATGGCGCAGCTCACATCACCGATGTCAGATTTGACAACGTGGCGGATGACCAACGCCGATCCGTGTTTACGAACGAGGCGCAGGTAAGCTTCGTGGTTCATAACCTCGGGAGTTGATGTGTTGTGGTCCTGCCCCCCATTTCATTTTTCACATCTAACTCCACGACTACTTTCAAGCTTTTTCTTTTAGTCACTCACTCATTGACCTTCTCCCTGGGATCTGGTAACACTTTGCTTTGGATAATTCCGTGAACACTGCACTTTTCGCTGCTGAACCCATCTGTTCGAGGGACATGCGTTGGATCCAACCAGGGAGGCATGTTTTTCGCCTCGGTCCAAGAGGGAAAGGGTAAGGGTGGACCAACCTATCGGAAACTGACTTTATCTATAGCCCTTTCATACAGACCTCATGTGTGGAATTCTTGCATTTCTTTTCCTCGGGACTGCGGCCCAGGGAGGAAACATGCTGCTTGCTCCAGCATGGAAGGTCTACAACGAGCTTGCCCTCGCTCGGCCAGATTTGATTGAGGAGCTCAGCAAGGAAGACTGGGTACACGACACGTAAGATTATCTCTCGATCAAGCTTCTCCATTCATCACTGTTAGAGTCCTATCATCTTCAGCGAACACAACAGGCTAACGATTCTTGAACTCCAGATTCGGTCGAACACCCTCGTTTCATCAGAGAGCACTGCTTCACTATTGGAAGGAGAAGTTGGTTCTCCTCTTCTCCCGCCGAAACCTGACCGGATCGGTGGTCACTCCCCGAACGCCCACCATCCCGCCCATCACAGAAGCGCAAGCCGAGGCTCTCGACGCCGTCCACTTCACCGCAGCTGCCAACTGCATCTCCATCAGACCCGAGGTGGGAGACATGGCCTTCATCAACAACTTTGCAGTCCTCCATAGCCGCACCGCCTTCCAGGATAGCGAGGCGAACAAGAGATACATTCTCAGACTTTGGCTGCACAACCCCGACCTTGGCTGGGACGTGCCCCCTGATCTGCGACTCGGATGGGATCGGGTCTTTGAGGACGTCCCCGAGGTGTCCAACTACTGGGAGATTGATCCGTACGAGCCGCGGGATGGAAGGCTGTTTGACAAGGTCAATTACGACGATGGGAAGTTCCGCGGGCGCTCGCCTGATGCTGGGGGAGGCGGAAGCGGAGGTGGAAGCGGAGGTGGAAGCGGCGGCGGAAGCGGAGGAGGAGGCAGTGGTGGCCCTGGAGGAGGTCGATCCACGTCTTGCGGATAGTCTCTCCCTTTTTTCTTTGTTGGGATTTTGCACGGTGGCTTGATATGTGACGCATGGGAGACTGACACAAGGCCACCCAATTCAACATTGGGAGCAATGGCCAGGATACAGGCAACGAACCAGGAGAGGTATGGATACAGAGTGTCTCAAGAGAGAAGAGGGAACCTTCTTGGGGTTTCCCATACGATTAGCAGAAATTGTTGCTCCATAGGATTACAAGAATGCCAAATTTTATTCATCCGACAAAGAAGTATCCCAAAGGCCTGTGACGGTGGTTGAGGACTTGAGGTGGCAAAGGCGAATACATAACATAAGCTTTGATCTTTTGTCCTACCCTCTTCTGAAGAAACGACTTTGTTCTTGGCTGTCATTGTTCACATCGAGTCGACTCTTGTCACCAAAGAAGCTAAATTTAGGTACTGTCGTTGTTCTTGTTGATAAATGTGTAATATTATGAAAGGCCCAACAGAACAATTCCATGAACATTGTTACAGTAGTGTTCAGGTGAAGGGTATCTGGGAGTCCTCTTCACCACGTCGACTCATAGACCATTGGATATAGATATGAGTATAAGTCAGCCTTCTTACACTCATAGCAAGTCCATTTTGTGTTGTTTCCGTACACTCATAGTAGCAAAAATGGACATCTTTCTCATGGTCACAGATCTCGTTATTACCGATGACTCTTGGGACGGGCAAGTGGTCGAGAGGTCCCAACATGCACGAAATATTGAGGAACCAGTCCCACGCAGCATTTTTGGGATTTTTGGTGAGACGCCCTGGCGAGTCCCGGAATTCCGCTTCAGCAGATTCGGAGTCTCGGGGCTTCAAGAATTCACCGAATTCATTACCGACGACAGAACCGCGCAGGCATTCTGCGAGCTCAAGAGGGACTGGATCTCCCAGCAGAACCACTTTGATCCCACGAACTGCCACCAGGACGTTGACAGCATGGTGGCCCTGTGCGAGCGGGAGCCCCTGAGGTGGGCGTACAACCGGCCGAACCCCAACAAGTCGACCTGGAGCGAGAAGGCTCACCTGGCACGCTTCTGCATCCGTCTGCAAGTCGTCCGGCGACGACTTCAGAACGTCCCTGTCGGCCCTCTGAATGATACGGATCGCTGGTTCATGGTGAAGCATGACCTTCAACTTGCGCTCTTTCTGCACAAGATGGACGGGGCTCACCAGAGTTTTATCCCCCAGGCCACGGACATTGGAGTTTAGAACTGAAGTG
>JALNIO010001505.1:0-10224 GCA_023509875.1 Rugonectria rugulosa
GGCTTCCTGTATAGCGGTTCCAGCTCGGAATCTCGCAAACTTTCTAAGACGGTCAAAAGCACAATGTATTCCGATATGAGGGCTTACAATGATCTTAGCCTATCTACGAGCTGTATCATCCCTTGTTTACTGCCCTTCATTACGTCTTCGTGCTGTCTTGTCCTGGTTATGGTTGGCGGCCCACGTCGGTCCCGAAGATGCCCGAGATTTTTAGCCACAAATTGAGAAACGTGGCTAGGGACCGAGTCTCTCGGGGCCGAGTCAGACGCGCGTGGTGCCTCTGGCAAACCGGATTTGTGGTCTTTGGCGTTACCCGCTTTACCGATGAAAAGTCCGGGCAAACAGGCAATTCATAAGCCGGCCAGGTTATCATTCTGGACACGATTCCTTTTCATCACGATGCCTATAAGAACCTATCCAGGATTGCAACCTTCATTTTTAAATTTCAACACGGAGACAACGATCAGCATGCACATGGGCATGAATCGCAATCGACCAGCTGGTCAAATTATTCAGTTGCTGTCCTGTCGGATCACGCTCAGTCGAAGAGTCTCAACCTGCTTACCCATTGCCTACCAAAGACGTTTTCAGCATCAATCATCCCCTACCATGCCATCTCAACCAAGAATCGCCATTGTAGGAGGGGGACCCGCTGGATTGACGATGGGTCTCTTGCTCCATAAGAATAATATTCCATTCACCATCTTTGAGCTTCGCCCAAAACCCACCGAGGAAGAACTGATCAAACCATCTGGGATGCTTGATCTCCACGAAGAATCGGGGCTTGCAGTCATCAGAGAGTGCGGTCTGTACGACGATTTCTTACCTTTGACGGGAGAATGCAGCGAAGAGTTCATAGTTGCGGATAGGAATGGCAAGGTCCTCATCTCAGCACCGGGACAGGGCTCGCGCCCGGAAATCTCACGCAACAACTTGACCAAGCTCTTATTGCGCAACATTCCATCGGAAAGTGTCAAATGGGGACATAAACTCCTGGATGCTACTAGGCCAGCTGCGCCAGGGCATAGCGAAACACAGCTTGATTTCGGTGTTCACGGCAAACATGAATTCGACTTGGTAGTTGGCGCAGATGGTGCATGGTCAAAAGTCCGGAAGCTGCTCACCGACGAGAAGCCACACTACGCCAATATGCAGATCATCACCGTTACGATCAAACATATTACCAAGAAGTATCCGCATCTGGCCCAGCTTCTCGGCTCTGGATCATTCACGTCCCTCGGAAACAGACACGCGATCGTGTCACAGCGTGGCGCTTTCGACTCAGCTAGAATGTACCTGTGGCTCTTAGTCCCCGATGAGAATTTTGCAATCAGTTCAGAGTTGGCTGGCAAGCCGAGTTCAAATGTCTCAGGCAAGCTGCTGGAGGACGACGCCTTGCTTGGTACCTTTGGAGGCCCTATCAGAGAGCTTGTTACCACTGCATGCGAAGAAGATTCGAATGACAATCCAGGAGCTAGCTTGGATATTAGGGGGCTTTATACACTGCCATACGGAAGTTCTTGGGAACACAAGGCTGGCGTAACCCTTGTCGGGGACGCGGCGCATTTAATGTTGCCGAATGGGGAGGGCGTTAATTCTGCCATGTTTGACTCCTTGCTCCTATCTAAAATCATTGTCGAGGCATACCAGGCTGCTGAAGGGAATGCCAACTCATTCCAAAGTAGATTTGATCCGCTGTTGAGAGAGTCGGAGACCGCTCAGGTGGAACACGCAAAGGAAGTTGGCAAAGAGACGGAGAGTCTGATTGGGAAAATGTTTGGGAGTGACGACGCTGCGTACGACTTTGTCAGCTTTTTCAAAGATGTGGCTCTGCAAGAGGAAGGAAAATAAATGAGAGGAAAGTCGGGCTTGCCAGAGGTCAGAGGGGTGCTCGAGTTCGTCGAGTGACTTCATGTCTCCATGGGAGGAATAATCGGCTCAGGCTTTTTGATGGATGTTTTAGGTGGCAAGTAGCAGGGTTACGAGGGAAATCTCCGCTAAAATTAGACTTGGATAGGGAACAGATGAAGGAAACCGACCTGTAATCTTGGGAATTAATACTAGTTAGGTGCCAACTGCATGTAGTCAACTTAGGGAACCAATTCATACAATCAAGAAACGTATATTTGTATTTAATCTAGCTCAATTCCGAGCCTTGAAATTGCTAATTGTTTCTTTTATAAAAGGTGACATGCTCTATTATGACCCTGAATCAGTGTCGTTCCATCAATCTTCACTTAATAATGTACGATAGACAGAGCAAATGGCATTGCATCGGCAAATTTATATTGTCAGTGTCATATAAGCCTATCTCTCCACTGCCCTTCCATTTCACCCCATGATGGCAATCTCACTCTCCGACTTCTCTGTCAATGTCCCATCGAGCGTACTTCATGATCCTCCACTGGATAGTCGTCTCTCGGATCTTTCGGCCCCAGATGTACAAAGGAATCCAGAAGATCAACACGCCACCACAAATGGCCGCCATCTCGCCGTATGCGACACTGTAGCCATGCTTGTCAACCCAGGGGTTTGTATAGAAACCGAGGAGGAAGCCAAAGGCAGACTTGAAGGCCAGCTGAGTGACAACAATCTCACCGGCGATGGGTCGGTAGCAATCAATGGTGTAGACCAGGGAAACGTTGGTGGCTTGGGTGATGGCGAAGTTAACTGCAGCAGAAATGTGTTAGTCAAGTATTACACAAATAGGGAAAATTTGGATGTAAACGTACTCAGACCAATACCCAGAGTAGGGACCATCCAATGAAGCTTGTTGTTGATTCCAACTCCATACAGGACCAAGGCCAAAGGTCCAGCAATGACGCTGATCATAATAGCAGGAAGACGCATCTCGGGCTCACGGATACCGTTGTTGCGACGAGTGAAGTAATCAGCAACCCAATCCGACAAATGGCCACCCATGAAGATCCCAATGAGAGCGCCGATAACAGCTGCGCAGAAGCAGGTTCCAGATTGCCATGCCTCAAAGCCGTATGTGTCGGAAAAGGCACTTGCAACATTGGACGTGATAGCCGTGATGAAGCCAATCGTGACAGACATGACCATTGTGGCCCAGAAAACAGGAGGGAGGATGAGCAGGGCCACAGGTCGGATCGTCATGCTCCAGATGGACTCCTCAGTAAAGGTTCCGTGGTTGAGCTTCAAGCCCTGCATCAAGAGCTTTCGTGTCTTTGGCTGGGTTCGTGGGCGAACCTCAACATGCTGGACATTGCCCTCGGCGTCGGGGACCTTTCGGTGATAGGCCTCGGACTCTGCATGCAACATTGTCGTGATTCCATGAGTGTCGGGGCTGCGGTTGTACGCCGTCTCGGGGAACGTGAACAAGACGATGAGAGTGACGGCTCCAATCAAGGCAATTGCCACGTAGTATATGTATCGCCAGGGATGGTCTTTGACAATGAAACCGTCGACGATGGCTCCGAGGGCGACTCCGAGATTCAGGGATGCGTTGTACATGCTAAAGATGGGTTAGCTGCGGCGTATTAATCAATAGAACAGGAGACTCACGCAGTAATGGCACCTCGCTCGTGCAGGAAGAAGATGTCAGAGATGGTGACGGGCGCCAAACACTCGCCAGCTCCGGCAGCGAAACCCATGACGATTCTCGCGACAAGGAAGTTGGCATACTCCTTCGCAACAGCACACCAGACCGCGGTGATGAGATACAAACTGAATGCACCCACGTATACCGCGCGACGACCGTACTTGTTGATCAAAGGCATCCAGACGAGGTTTCCGAGACCTTGGAAAAGCGCGGTGCAGTTGAAGAAGTAGGCCGTCTTGGCGATCGGGCCAGCCATGCCGGTCTCTTGCCAGTTGGGGAAGAAGTCTTGTGCAGTCTGGAGAATCGCGAGGGTCGGACCGGCGGCCAAGAAGTTGCAAAGGATCATGGCAAAGCATACAGCGACGGCGGTGTAGAGCTTGAAGGCTCTCGGCCTGCAAATTTTTGATTTGTGATTAGCGATTGTCCGTTATGATCTTGCTCGAGTCCAGACTGCCTTACCAGTTGAGAGGGTCGTTGGGATCATCAGAGGGCGATGGAATAAGGATGATGGCGTTGGTTGCTTCATCTCGAAGGCGAACGTGTCCAAATGTAGACACACCAGTCCCCGGAGGGATGGGGTCGGTCTTTTTCTCAGTCTCGGTCATTGACATTGTGAAGGGCCTCAAGTTGAAGATTTCCAGTTTGTGTGATCTTAAACCATGGAAGGACGATCTCCCTTTATTCCGAAGGCTGCCAGACAAGTCTTTATAGATGGAAAATGCGACCAGGTTGGCTGGACGGGACGTGGCCTTGAGTGTATTCACAGCGGACCACAACCCGACTGCTAAGTTGCAGCGGGTGGTTGACAATCGGACGGGAAGTGGAGAGAAAGACACTATTCGCGGTCGAGGCGACCAGTTGGGCTTCTCCACATGCCGGCCAACAAATCCCATCCAATCGAGGCAAGGGCTGGTATTGGCTGTGCTAGCTTTTGATTAATGGTGCCCCCCTGTTACCCCGGAGTCAGGTGTGGGATGGCTAAAGCTGGAGTAGGAGGAGGAGGCGGTCTTGGGGAAATATCTCGCAGCTGGTGCGACACGTGTTCAACAAGTTGACTGATTGATTATGGGTCTAGGGA
This sequence comes from Rugonectria rugulosa, assembly GCA_023509875.1. Lineage (NCBI taxonomy): Eukaryota > Fungi > Ascomycota > Sordariomycetes > Hypocreales > Nectriaceae > Rugonectria > Rugonectria rugulosa. The sequence goes on from JALNIO010001505.1 coordinate 4,644, forward strand.
AGAGACTGTACGCATGAAATCAGAAGCAGATGGATGTTTTCGAGGCAGAGATTGTTTGAGGGTGTGCGTGCGTGTGTGTGTGTGTGTCCTGTATTGAGACATCACCCGGCTCTTTGTTCATTCTCGTCACAGTCGAGTCCCGTTTGAGAAGACGACGCAACCCAACAATCCCTCCCAAGTGCAGCCAGAACAAGAGGGCTGCTGTCGTTCTCGGCACTGGGGAGTCACCTCATGTCGAGGCCAACCACAAACTATCCAGGTCTGGACCACCAAGTTATCGCACCCCGGTCGTTGGGATGAGGGGGAAGCCCTGGGTGTCACCTTGCTCCTCTGCATCGGCAAGTGGACCCCATGTCGGCTCAATCAAGATCATCTGGATTCAAATTGCTTGACCCTGGGGTCGAGGGCTGAACAGTGTGGGGTTTTAGGGGCTACCCCGCAGCCTCTTCAGAGAAAGGGACTCACACCAGAGCCGATTTTGCATGCTCCCTCATCCGGTTGACAGCTGACACTAATGCTTATATGTATCTATGCAGAGGGACGTGGCCTCTCGTGTCTCCTCATTCTTTATCTGCTGTGGCGAAGACTCACCCGACATATCCTGTATCCTTGGATGCCATTGGGCGTGGCCACACAGATGCCGCAATACCCGACCAGCCGAGAACCAACAACAGAGACCAGTCTCGTAGTCGGGCTTGACATTCTCTGGATAATTTAGGTATATTATCCTGTTTAATGAGACTTCGATTAATGATCAAGCGACTGAGGTTGCTGGTGGAGCATGAAACCGAGAGGACACCATCGAGCCGGCGTACAAGCATACTTGGACATCACACGATCACATCAAGCTCCCCACGCTAATATTTGGACTCTCCTTGACTCATTGACGAGCTGACAGTTAGTTCGGGATGTCGAGATCTGTACTACAAGTAATATCCCTCCAGTCTTCCAGGATCTTCAACGTTTCCTCGCACTTGGTCTTGATGACATCGTAGCCATCTGGTCCAAGAGCGAGTCTGAGAGGCATTTCCTTCCCCTCGGCAACGCCTTCGCCACGTACCACATCTAGAATGACAGACACACCCTTTTCCGAATCACCAGTCTGGTTTCCGTTCGACTCGGCAAGCATGGCGTTGAAGTCGACGGAATCTTGAGCGTAAGCTGTTATTTTAGATGGCTCGCTCTTGAGATTGGTCTTGGATAGAAGCTCAGTTCTGAACTTGCCCGGCTCAACTAAGAGACACCGAATCCCAAGTGACTGGGTCTCTCTTGACAAACTCTCGACCATGCCTGTGAAGTATTAACATCAGAACTTGAGCGTCATCCGTAGTACATAAGCTCACCTTCAAGCGCAAACTTGGTACCAGAGTACCCCGCGTTGAACTCGTACCCGTGAAATCCAGAAATGGAGCTGATGAAGACGAGTGTGCCGGATCTCCGCTCTCTAAAATGAGGCAGTGCGGCCTTGGTGACTTTGAGCACACCAAACACGTTGGTCTCGAACGCGCTACGGAATTGCTGTATCCTGCGTTCATTTAGCAGAGTAGAGCTGTAGGGTTGGAGAATCCTCGACTCACGAAAGATCTTCCCAAGCGCCCCCCAAGATGAAGCCGGCATTATTCACCAGGATGTCGATACGGCCGTGGATTGCGATGGCACTTTGAACAATCTCAGCGACGGTGGTTTCGTGCGCATCGACATCCAGCTGTAGAACCAAAGCGCCCTCTTTCTTAAGGCCGTCAAGTGCCTCGAGTTTTCGGGCGGTGGCAATAACGAAGTCTCCGCGGCGGAGGATTTGCTGGGCAAAGACTCGTCCCAGTCCTGAGGAGCAGCCTGTGACAAGCCACACAAGAGGCGCCATGGTGTTCAATATTCAGTATAGGAGATGATTCGAGAATGAAGCTGATGAAATTGATGCTGAATTCTGAACGAGAAAACCTGATATTTATGATGCGCATGTATCAGGAGTATGACCTTTGAACATGAGTCTTGCGTCTTGTGAAGACCCAGTTACTACCTAGAACGCCGTTTGACCCGAATGACGTGAAAGAAGTATGCCCGAGTTCGCTCCGAAACTATGCAAAATTCGTGTCATGATAACGACAAAATTGCTTGATTCCATTTCATTACACATATTTTTTCTCAATTCTTCCCATGTTTTGGCTGCAACTACGCGCGAGAGCGGGAGTGGAAGCGGAGCGGGAGCGCGAGGGGCAATGCGACCGACTCCCGACCCGAGCGGACTCGAGCGGGCTCAAGCGGGATCAGTCCGCTCCGCTCGTCGAGTCCGCTCCACACCAGGTTTTCTCTTACCTGCAGAGCGGGAGCGGACAAGAAGGTTGAGCTATGGCTATTGCAACCATCTCTTGGTAGTAATCAATATTTGTTGATTGTGAGTATATAAGAGGCATTCGATTGTCTCCTGCGTGGCCAGTCAATTTGTGTTATAACACTTCGTTTATGAGACTCAGTGTCAGCTCCTGTCTTCACGACCACTTTCAATTTCGGAGCAGTTGTTGAAAAACGCAATCTGTCACGAATTTCCTCCCGAGTTTTAACTTGACGTCAAATTATGGAAGTTAGCCTCCCAATCAACAAAACCTGGCTCATCACAGGGGCCTCCGCAGGCTTGGGCCTCGAAATAGCCCTTGCTGCCCTTCGTGAGGGCCATCGGGTCATCGGCACCGGTCGCAACATCACCCGGGCTGCCATTGAAAACCCAGATTTCGGTCGCCTCGGTGGTATTTGGCTGCAGCTGAATGTGTCCAAGCCCGAGGCTGAACAGATCCTCAAGCAAGCCGTCGCTCGCGAGGAAGATCGAGGGCCCGTCCACTGGGTGGTTGTCAACAACGCCGGACAGACGTTGTTGGGAACAGTAGAGGATATGAGTGACAGTCAAATCTCAGATTACCTGCAGACCAACTTGTTTGGATTTATTCGAGTATGGAGGGCTTTGCTGTCGTCCATGCGTCGTCATCGCACTGGAACGCTTGTCTCTGTATCCTCCATATGGGGCTTTATCGGCAAGCCCGAGCACATGATGTACAGTGCCGCCAAGGCTACCATTGAGTCGCTGACCGAGTCTTACGCCGACCTCCTCGCATCTTTTGGAATCAGAACAATGATTATCGAACCCGGCGGTTTTAGGACCAAGTTTCCCGGCAATCGCATAACGGCAGATGGCGGGGTCACAGAGGACTACAGAGCTAGGGTACAGGATTGGACAGACCTCGTTGACAACGCAGCCCGGGATCCAACATTGGTGAATGGCGACCCTCAAAGGTTCGGAGCGAAGGTGGTTGACGCAGTCGAGGGACGTGGACTTTTTGAAGAGTTGTGGTCTGGAAAGAGCAGAAATGAAGTCGTCCGTGTTCAGCTGGGATCCGACAGCTACGCTCTGTTTGGGGATAAGCTAAAGAAGCTGAACGAAGATTATGCCAGGATGGAAAAGATTGCAAGTTCCACAGACGTAGATCTCTAGAGAGTTTATACTGTAGTGGTGGTCTTGGACGGAATGGATCGGACATTTTCCTTGTTGAGAACTCACGGAAGATGTACGGATTATGTCCGAATGATATTTTGCTGCAGCATCTCATTAAACCGATGTAGTACTGGAAGCATCTGCATCCAGATCTATAATCTGCAGAATCTCCCCCTTCTCCAACAATCCAATGTATTCCCCTGTTATTAAAATTAGCTCATGATTGGCCAAGTGTCTGCTCATTGTTTCTACTCACTCGCGAGACCAAATCGCTCTCCCAAGGTCTTTAGACCATTCAAAATTCCCTCCAGTGAGTCATACATGACCTGTTCATGATTCTCTTTGATGAACCACGCACACTCTGTTGCAGCATGATATAGAAACTGGGCTACCAACGGACAGCTGCCTGGCTCTCGCGCAACTGTGGGTGCCGCGGCTGAGGCAATCGAGTGAACACCATCTAAGCCAACCTTTTGCAATTCCGTCTCCAGAGCGATGTGTTCCTGAGAGGCGAAACCCGACGGCTCATTGCAGGCGTATAGGTTGTACAGCAATAGTCTCGTAGAGCAGCATAGGGAGAGGGCAAAGAGTCTCGGGGGCCCCATCGCCGAAGTCAGCCCAGAACCTACGTCCGATGGGATGATGGATGAATGAAGGGCGTAGAGGGCGTGATGGAGATGGTTTGCTTCCGACAAAAGGCCCGTGAGATCTTGAGAGTGCCTTTTTGTTGCCTTGTGCTGAATCACTTTGCTGAGCATATGCGCGGCTTGGCAAGTTTTCGCAAACCATCCAACAGTCGTGACAGAACTGAACGACTGTGTGTACAGTGGCTCGCTTGGTGCGACCGTTCCATTCTCCCAGTATTCATCGTTAACGGGCAAAAGAGCTTCCTTAGATGGTTCCGGGACTGCAAATGGCATATCGCAGTTCTCAATGTTTATGAACCTATGACAGCAGTGTCAGTCCTTCTATTGTCATATTCTTTAAGGATCCTTGCGAATGTCATTGGGGCACGACCTATCCAGAATGAAAATCGCCCACCAAGTTCTGCGCTGTTCTTCCCGAAGGGTCCAAGTACCTGCGGGCTTGAATAGTTTGGGATCACTTTGCCAATTATGTAGGCCCATCAGAATGGCGAGCCTCGCAGCACGACTTATGGTAAGAAATGCAGCGGCATGCATGGCTTGGGACAACTCATATAATGTGAGGAGAATAAGGGACTGCAATAGGCGGAGCGATACAAAGCCTCCTAGCTCGGCTGCCGAACAGGAAGACCGTGCCTGGGCATATAGAGAAGAGTTTTCAGCTCGGCCCTGAGGACTAATCGTGCAGAGTTTCATACATAGAACAAGAAGTATGAGGCAGCTGTCGTCTGGAGTGGCACTACCTAAGTCATACATGAGTCGCTTCTTACTGATAAACGGAAGCCATTTGTGGACATTGTCGAAGTAGCCCTCGCATATCGGTATGTGATCTTGGCCAATACTCTCAACAATAGCTTGGTGCATGGAACTTTGAGAACTTTGAGCCAGGAAATTCTCCCGTAGCGGGGTGAAGAAATCGGCGTCCAAGAAGAAGGAGACTGGGAAGTGTTGTGTCGGGCTTGGGAAATTTGACACCAAGGTGAGGTCTGGAGTATTTGATTCGACAGATGGAGGTGTCTTGTCGACATTTAGGAGTTGTTCCAGATGGCGCAGCCTCCCATCTACAGATGGATTGGTGAGCGTGCTCGGGTTTTCAGTATTGCTGTACTGGCATCTCTTATTGAGTCTTAAGCACTGAGAACCGATAAGCAAGATGCAAACAGCATGTCCAGCTTTTGTGACATACTAATGAACATGACGGGAAATCTTTGGTGCATTTCCTCTTCAAACGCCTTCATCGCTGTTGTCAGTATATAGTACGGACATCCATAGACATATAATCATACCGACAAGCATGGCAGGCATGGGGTTCTTTTCGTTCTGCCATGGATAAAGAACCTAGCGATGCAATAATGTGGTTTGAGAAAAAAAAAAGGTCTTGGACAAAGCTGATTGCCTGGTTAGGGATATTGGTTGGGAAAATTTGCATGAGTTACAGTACTTGGGGAGATAGGTA
>JALNIO010001512.1:0-29469 GCA_023509875.1 Rugonectria rugulosa
CCCCACGATAGCCCCGACTTTAGCGCCAGGGACAAGGCAGGGGGGGGGGGGTTGACCTTCTCGACCACGCCGTCGGGGGGTCCTCATGGCCTGGAAGGATGTTGGTGGAGGAAGAAAGCGATAGATGCTTGCTTGAATGAGGGCGGTAGGTTGAGGTCAGCCTAGATCCCGTCCTGCTCGTTGGACGGCCGAGTGGCGAGCAAGTGTGGTCATATATCAAGCCTGGCCTGCCCTCCTCCCTCCGTGGCCTCTCTTCTCTTGTGAGTTCAGTAACCGGTGAAGTTGTTCACTTTTCATTCTTTCCGGGAGCCCTTCTTTTCTCTATTCTAATTACATTCTTTCCTATCATTCTTTCAGTCACTCGCTATACACTCTTGCTCGATTCACTCGACACCACTCTCGCTCAACTTTGCTATACCCTCATACCACTTGATTCACTTACACACACACTCACTCTCTTTTATACCATAACTTGACTGGACATCTTCTTACACACATCAACCATGAAGGTCACCTCCCTCTTCCTAACGGCCCTCGCCGCCGCCGGCTCCCACGCCCGCCCTAGCATGGACCGCAAGATCCAGGAGCTCGCGGAGCGCAGCTACAACTACGACACCTTCAACGGCAACCAGCTCATCGGTGACCTGCGCACCCTCAGCGATTCGCAGCTCACCACCTCGGGCAGCGACATCAAGAGCATCCTCCTCGGCCAGGGCAACCCCCAGAGCCGCGCCACCTACGCCAACGTCCCCAGCCGCGACTCGCAGCGCTGCCGCCAGGACACCTGCTGCGTCTGGCAGTACATCTCCAACGACCTCCAGCAGCTCTTCCGCGGCGACTCAGGGCGCTGCTCCAAGTGGGCGCGCTACGCCATCCGCATGGGCTTCCACGACGCCGCCACCTGGACCCTCGCCGGCGAGCAGGCCGGCGGTGGTGCTGATGGCTCCATCATCCTGGCCGGCGAGCTCTCGCGCTCCGAGAACAACGGCCTCCAGGACATGGGCACCCAGTACCAGGCCGTCTACCAAAAGTACCACGACACCCTCGGCTTCGCCGCCGTCACCTACGCCGACCTGATCCAGATGGGCGCCAACATTGCCGCCGTCGTGTGCCCTCTTGGCCCCCGCGTGCGCTCCTACGTCGGCCGCGTCGACTCCAGCACCCCCTCGCCCCAGGGCCTCCTCCCCAACGTTCAGTCGGACGCCGACACCCTCATCAACCTGTTCATGGACAAGACCATCGGCCCCGAGGGCCTCATCGCCCTGCTCGGTGCCCACACCACCTCCCAGCAGCGATTCGTCAACGTGAGCCGTGCCGGCGACCCCCAGGACAGCACCCCCGGTGTCTGGGACGTCCTGTACTACCAGCAGACCCTGGGCGTGACTGCCACCCCGGAGCGTGTCTTCATGTTCCCCAGCGACATCAACCTCTCCCTACACCCCCGAACACGCCCTTCCTTCCAAGCCTTTGCCGGCAACGGTGGCCAGGGTCTCTGGAACGATGTAAGCAACCCCCTTGCCCCTCCCTCTTCTTCCCTAAACTAACATGCCCCTCCAGGACTACGCCCGCGAGTACATCCGCCTCAGCCTCCTCGGCGTCAACAACATCAACCAGCTGACCGAGTGCACAAAGGTGCTCCCCCAGCCCTGGAGCAAGGGCACCAGCTGGAGCGACCAGAGCAAGCTCAACAAGTGGCTCGAGAGCGACGACTACTCGTCCACGTCGCAGGACGTCTCGGACGAGGTAGAGAACGGCGACACAATCTCCACGCCCGTCAACAAGATCCCCGGCTGGACCAACAGCCGGGCTCACCGCCAGCGCAACAAATGGGGTGGCTTCAGCTGGTAAGCCACGTCGAACAAGAAAACTAAAGGAATTCTTTTCTTGTCCTTTTTGTTCCTGTTCTGGTGTCAGCAAAGCCTGTTTTGAGGATGAAAGCGCAACAAATACCATTTAATTCACGACTTGACCTAAAAAGAAACAATAATTCTGATATAATACGGAGGATTGGATGACACAAAGATGGCGTTTTCTTGATGAAAGGGGTCAAGGATCATTATTGCATATATAATCACCACTACGGCATAATCTATTATCTTAATTTCGTTACATGACTATACATTAGGCATACACAACAGTCTCCTCGCTGATTCTTCATCACTTTCGTGTCACGTATTTTTCAAAAAGCTAGATTCCGGTCAGCACATGACAATGCCATGAACCTCTAATCATAGCGTTCCTGATAGCTGCGAACTGGATCTCTTCTTCTATAGCCCATAGAGAGGCCTGCGATGACACTAGCGGTATACAAGCCTGAGAAAATCGATGGTATACATTCTTAAGCTTTAGAGAAAAATACACATCCCAAATAAGATTATACAGTGAGTTTGAGCGAGTATTCACCCAGTAGAGGCGCGGAAACTGCTTCTTGTCAAAGTGGTACGAGCAATGACACAAGTTTTGGAGTTTTAGTCTCTCTGTTTAAGAAATATTACAAGTATATGATGCCAAGTCGAATCACTTAATTCAAAAGTAAGATAAACCTTGCGGAACACATAGCCTTTCACAGATTGGAATCTCATTGAACAAGAAATGGCGTCGTTGTAGACTCTGCCCAAGGGGTCTCTACCTCATCCCTACGTAGGTACATATATATGCACATACATTAAAACGCCAAAACCAAAAACCAAAGCCCCAGCGCCATGAACCAAGTAATCCAGCCCTTATCCCTCCCAAGTCACCTTTCCCTCCCGTGACCTCCCATTATCCTAGGGCTTGTCCACACAACCGGGGGAATCTGAATAAGTAAAAACCCCAAAAAACATAGAACAAATAAGACAAAAGAGGATATGCACAGAACGACTTGTCCACAAGACAGAAATGGACGGCATCTTTTGCGGCGTCAGGCCCAAAACAAGTTATAAAACAGAAAATAGCCTCTCAGTGTGCAGAGAGAAAAGGAATGAAGAGTAGTTGTCGGCACCGAAAGAGATTGAACACCGGTCGTGACAGTGAGTCTGCGAGAACGAATTTTATACGCCAAAAAAGTCGTGACGGTACGTTTTCGCTTTTCGTGATACTTTCACACAAGGGCTGTCAACGTGAGATGCCCTGCATCGTCGTATGAAGTAGCTTGCGTGAATCCATGATCGTTTCAACCGGAACTATGCCCGGATTTCCATCAAGTCGTGTGAGAAGCGTAGCCTTCATGTTCAATAGGCATCTTCATCAGTCCACTCGCTCCCCGAGATGATACGGTTGCCATCCTGATCGATCATGACCGGTCCGCCGTACGAAGCTGAAGGAGGAATGCCCCTAATGCGCTTGGACTGGCTGCTCGGCGGTCTGTAGCCCTGCTCAGGACTGAAACGCTTCCCGCGCGCAGCTCGTAGCTTGGCATAATAGGCATCCGAAGCATCTGGTTCAGGTTCGCTGTTATCGTCATATGTTTCCCAATTTTCGGATCCCGAGATGCCGGCTGACGAATGCGACGTTGCGGAAATTTGGCGGGGAGGAGGCGCCTGGCGGTAACTTTGCTGCAAAGACCGGACAGTGCTGTATCGATCATCGTACTGATCGTTGTAGCGCTCGTCATAGCTCTCCTCGCTGTAACTCGTATGCGTGTGATGCGACGTATCCGAGTTGGACCGGGCGGTGCGCGGACGGTCATCATACACATCTTCTGGTTCAACGTGTCGGACAATGCTTGATTCCAAACCTACGGACTTGTAAGGGTTGGCAGGAGCATCGAACTCCGGAACGCGCACAAGATCACGCATTTTAGGAGGAGGGGCGCGCATCAATGGAGGACCTTGACGGAAGCTGTCTGCTCGTGACTCTGGTCTGGGACGCTCGGGCGAGTTGTTACCATGCTTCAGGTTGGACAGAGGAACACGGGCAGGGATTCGAGATGGGCTTCGGGTCGGGCTTCCCTTGGCAGTGGCAGACGCAGGCGGCGGTTGTGGCCGTTTTGTCGCCGTGGCACCAGCTGTAGGAGTCTTGGTCATTGAGCGAGGAGGGATCGACCTGGGAGCAGCGGGCTTGCCAGGCGCAGACTTTGGGGCCTTGGCAGAAGGAGGCGCTCCGGCGGGAGTCTTGGATCGAGGTGGTGGTGCGTTCCTCCTAGAAGCATCGGTGGCATCAATCTCATCCAAGTATCGCTCACCAAACACAAGGAACGGTCGACCATACTCGTCCTCCCACTTGCTCAGCACCTTTCGTAGCTCAGCCGTGACCTTTGGTAGCTCCTTGGCGATGCGCTTTCGCATCTTCTCCTCACGAAGGAGTTTGCCGGGATCGCGCTTCTCTCCCTTCTGACCACGGGCCATCAGTCGTGAAGCATCCTGGCTTGAAGTGGCAAGGTCGTCGCGTTCCTTAATAAGGCTCTTGTGTCTGTCCACAAGAGCCAAGGTGGGAGCGCGCTGTTCCCTGAGCGCCTCAAGTCGCGCAACCTCACGCTCATGGGCTTCGAGAAGAGCGTCACTATAGACGTCGGAAAAGGCAGGCGTGAACTCAAGCATCTCATCCTCAGAAAAGTAGAGCGAATCCCAAAGTTCCTGAAGCTTGATGCGGGTGTCTTCCACGAAGAGGTGGAGGTTTTGGCGCTTCAACTCGTTGAGTCGTACAAGCTCATCCTGAAACTCATTGATTTGACGAATACCACAGCCCCGGTTCTGGTTAAGGAAAGCCTTACTCTCACTCTCATCAACACCGAGCTTGACCCAGAGGGCCTCAACGGCAGTCTTGAGGTCCTTGAGCCGCTTCTCTCTGTTCTTCTTCTCATCGCCGAGCCTTTCGCGCTTTGTTCGAAGTCGAGAGATGTCCTCCTCATGGAGACCGAGCTGCTCGGGGGCGTCCCTGTAGTACTTGACAATGGCGCCATCCTGCTGTGCCTGAGGAATTCCAAGCTCAGCCCAGAGGCCGATGATCTGGTCGGCCAGCGTTTGAACCGTAGCTATGCGACGAGTATACTCTTCATATACGCGCGTAAACTCGCTGTCAAGCTTGTCGACGTAGGATGGCGACAAGTCAAAGTTGGTGGGAATGGACTGATTCGGGCCGGTAGGGGGAAGAGGAATTTGGACAAAGGTTGGTTCAAGATGTGAGGAGTATGATTGAAGTGCATCGACGAGCTCTGTGAAGGGTCAGTGGTGTATCAGGTAATTCGGGTTGCAAAGGTAACGCACTCCTGACTTGTTCGAATCGCTCCTTGTGAAGGCGGCTGATTTGGCCATGCTTCTCCTTCAAGGCCTGCAGGCATCGCACCAGAGGATAGGTGATGACAAGCTGATCGTCTTCCTGGTAGTCTCGTCGGGGCTTGGGGTCGTCGAGTGACGTCTCCATTTGGCGGATGACGGTGATGATCTTCTTGGCCTCATCAATCATTTCCTTCTTCTCCTGCGTTACGAGACGGACTTGGGTGTTGAGTGCTTCGGATAGAGCAGCAAAGAGCTTCAAGACGCAGCCATGGTGAGCGATATGATGCGTACAGACGTGAATGACAACTTACCTCCTCCTCGCGGGCCTCGCGGTCATGGTCAGGTACACCAATCTCATCAAACAGGCCGTGCAGCTGGCCAATGCTGTTGTTGACCTGCTGGGCCAGGAAACTGGTGTCCATGGCGAAAAGGCTGGTAGAATGTGGTGCAAATGAATGTAATAGAGTGAGGTGTTATGTACAGATCGGCAGCAATTGCCGTGTAACAGTAGAGAGAGATTGTTCAAACAAGTCAACAGCTTGTGCCGAAATGAATGAAGCGTTCCTGAGGGATGTTCGTGACAGCGTGCGTGGGGTAGCAAGTCGTGGTCTCGAATGCGATCGTGAATGGGCTGGTTGTTGGTTGGTGATTGTTTACTTTCTCTCCCTAGAGGTCATCGAGTAGCGGCGAGAGTAGTCGGCGGCCAAAGCATCCTAAGTGAACTTTCACCAAAGAGTCTGTGGTCTGGAGAGAGAGCGTGAGGGGGAGAGGGAGCGACTTGGTGATGGGTACAGGAAGTGAAAAGGGAAAAAGGAGACAAGTTGAGGCAGGACTTGAACGGAAGCATTCACGGCACGGCGCTTGGATGTACTTCCGTACATGGTTCCTTCCATGTTCCATGGTTGGGAAAAGATACCGGGAGCGTTACCATGGCAACTCGTGATCACACTGCAGAGCGGCCTAGGAGACGGCTCATGAGGCCCGTGTTTCAGTGCAATTACCCCGCTGTCGCACGCGGCGACCCACTGAAGCTGTAGCGGACGAGAGTGGACGAGACCACTGGCTGCGATGGATTGGATCCCACTCGCAATTGGATTCTGCCCGTAATCGAATCACTCGGGTTCCCGAAGCGCCAGAATGTCTGGGATGGTTGGATGCGTCTCGGCTGATTCTGGTTTTCGTCTCGGATTCTCCATTCTGTGTCTTGCGGATTAATTATCCCCTCTATATGGCCTAATCACTTTGCGCTTGATGCTGTTATTAGCGATCAAATCTTCAGGTTAGGTAGGTGTACTTCAAGCGAGCAGTCGATATGTACAAAAAGGTCTCGGAAAACGGCCACGAACCCGCAGGTGTTCTTCATGTTTTGCCACTGTCTCCCTCTGTCCTGCGTTGCCATCTTTTTCGTTTATCTTGCATGTGCATAAGTGAGAAATGTCCCGCTGGCGAACCCATCCACGACTGACGAACGACGCGTGAGATGGATGTACAACACACTCACACACACACACACACATGATAAACAAGCCGAGTGGCCGCCTCTGCGCCGGATCTGGTAAGTCCACTGCTGCCCACCAAGATAGATCCGTACAATGTACTCTGTATCTATGTTGTTGCTGCATCGTCCATCATGCTTGCGCAGTAACTGTAAAGTCAATCGAGACCTCGAAGATTCATGCCTGCATATCCGTACATCTGTTGTAGTTAGTTCTCACGCGTCATGCTCCCATCATCCTCAGCAACGCCCAACAAAAAAAACTCACAATCCTAACCTAAAGGATCTCACGAACCCGTTTCGCTCATCAAAACAATTGGCTCTTCTTTCCCGAACCAGTGCTTGCCCCTCGACTACCGTCATGCATAGTCATCTAGCTGCGGCGGCGACCTGCAGAAACCAAGGACAACCAAGTAAACAAACCTCCCACACTCGATGCGGATTGGTCCATTGCTCCCTTGTGATGCCAGCTGCATTGTGCATTGGTGTTGCACTCGGTCAGCCTTTATCGGGCGAATCGAACCTAACCACCTGTGTGGGGAAGGGAGGGCCTTTCTGTGCACGACATGGAGGCCCGCATGTAAACAAAGGCCTTGTAACATGGCCTCGCTGGCCAAGCTCGCTTTCCAGTTCCCGGTTCCTAGACAACCTCGTTTCCAAAACATCTTCGTCTTTTAGTTCTTGATTCAACGTTTCGGATCAAGTTCAATTGAGTCTTGATATGGCTACATACTGCTCTGAGCCTAGTGTGGCCCTCTTCAACACACTCACCAAACCTCATTTCGGCAACGTCTCACAATAAGATGATGTAGTTTCCCCAAGCTTTTCTCGTTTCTTTATTTAGAGCAGCACACTGCCACCTCTGATTACTGCAATTACTCCGTGCTGAAGGAGTAATTAAGCAATTACTTGTAATTCTTTTATCGCTGCGGGTAGCCGTCTACGTCCTTTGTCCCCGGGTGATCCGCATCAAAGTCGAACCGATCCGGAATCTTCAATCCTTCTCGCTCGTAGTCAAACTCCTTGAAACGCTGCACCGACATGCCGTCCCGCCACAGCCACAGATCCTTCGTATCTCTCTGCCACTTCTCGAGCGCCCCGCGCAAGCTGAGCAGCAGCTCTTGATGCTCTGGCTTGCCTGCGAGGTTGTGAATCTCGTCCGGATCCTCGTCTAGATCATACAGCTCTTCGGGCGGCCGGCAGATGTAGCTCTTCAGTGCACGCTTGCCAATCTTGGCAGGCGTATCCTTGGTTCCCGAATTCCTCATCCCCTCAAATGATAGCGATGCGTAGAGGTCCATGGCGAACGGAAAGTCGAGCTTCCAGCACACGTTGCGGTGATATTTGTATCTGGGGGTGCGCATATATCGGGTCGGCCAGAAATTGGTCACTTCGTGAAACGTGTGCGACCCAAAGACGTGATCCCATCCGCTCTGGGCGGTTGTCGCATCGGCGATGGGTAGAACAGACCGACCCCGCCTCGGGCCCTGAAAGTCTTCCGGTGGCTGCAGGTCTGTGTGACCAGCCCAGTCCAAAAACGTAGGCAGAATGTCAATATACGAGATTAGATTTGTATTGACAACTCCAGAAGTCTTCCCCGGGACTCGCAGCAGAAAGGGGAGTCTCACGCCCGCATCGTACAGGGTTGTCTTGGAGTTGACAAAGGGCGGGCCATTGTCACTGATGAACAGCACCAGCGTATCGTCAGCAAGCCCAGCACGATCCAATGCCCCCAAAACCAGCCCAATCCCTTGATCAAGGCGATTGATGGATCGATAGTACTCGGTCAATTCCTGTCGAACCTCGGGAATATCCTGAAGGAATTGGGGAATTTGCACATCCTCGAGCTTAAAGGTGCGATCCTGAAGGCGGGCATCATAGTTGCCCTCCACGTTTCCGAACCCGGCGCGAGTCGCAAGAACCCGATGAGGATCAATGTACCCGATTGTCAGGAAGAACGACTTGTTCTCAGCCTTGGCCTCCTCGAAGAACACCTCTGCTTTGTCTGCGACCTTGGCAACATCTCTCGACTCATCTTCCTTGCGCGTCTGCCAAGGATACTTGGACACAGGGCCGACGTGCACTTTTCCAAGGATGCCTGTCTTGTAGCCAATTTTGTTGAAGACTTCCGGGGCAGTTTCGACGTTCTCGAAAGTCCCGAACCCGTTGTTCTGACCAACAAGTCCATAGCTCCCGTTCTCGTGGGTATGTAGACCGGTGTAGATGGTGGTCCGACTACCGGAGCATGAAGCAGTGCTAGCAAAGGCCATGTCAAACCGCGATCCAGAAGCCGCGAGCTTGTCTAGGTGAGGGGTCTGCAGGGCCTTGCAGCCATAGCATCCAATCTGCTCTCTCCCGAGGTCGTCGGCGATCAAGAGGAGAATGTTCTTTGCAGGAGCCATTGTAAGAAAATTTGCAAAGTTAATCCGCAATGAAACGATTGAACAGGAGCTCCGTGTCCTGGGTATCAAGAATAGATGAACTCATAGCTCAAGGACGATCCCGGGTGTCAGTGTATTGCGTGATCGAGTACCAATTATGTGACTGCCATCATTGGGCGATGTTCCGAAGCCGACGGCCCGAACCAGCTTGGGGCGGGGTTGCAGCTGTCTGTACACGCGGCCACCGAAATCGCTCTCGAATGATGAACAAGACGGAATAAAGTCGTCAAGACACCTCAATGGAAGTGCTTCGCATTTCTTGAATAAATGGGTATCATAATCACATAGCGCCAGTCCAAGATGGCATCCCGTTACCTTCTATCCCAGCCTTCAGCCCTGAATCGCTCATTTCCATAATGCCATACATGTCCCAAGATAAATAGTTTTGCAAATCGCTCAGATCAACTGCGTGATTAGCCATATGTTGAGAAGTTGCATTCCCTGGCGGGGACCGCAGTGCAACAGGTTGTTCATGCTGCAGACCAGACCGTGCTGGTGTATCCTCCAGAGTACTGGGCATTCTCCTGCCAGCTCTGCTGGTAGTCGGACTGACACTCTCTGAGCCTCTGTCAAGAGACGCAGGATTGGGTTTAGTTTCCTGTCCTTCATTTCGACTCGAACGAGTAACTCTGAGGCCCGACATTGGGTCGTCGTGGCCGTTTTGGGTAGGGCTGCCAAGATTTAAGGGGGAGCTGGAATAATCAGTCAGTTAAAGAAACCAGACATCAGACCATTGTTCAACTTACTTTGCACTGCCATTGTTCTCATCTTCGGGAGGAGCATCGCTCATTTCCTCATCCTCTGCAAAACTTTGCCGGATCTTATTCAGCCATCTCTCAGTTGTTGCAGCCTGCAAATTAATTAGCCATGATGAATGATACGTAATCCATCCAAGATCATTCAAACTCACCAAAGAATCCGCAAGCGGAAATAGCGAAGACATAGCTCTCAAGATCCTCTCATTACTTTCAACGGCTGCAATCGCGTCCTTCACAATCCCCTCCGCTTCCGGACGATGCAGGTCAAGCAACCGTGCAATATAGTAGAGCATTACACGGCTGCTATCGTATGCAAAGCAAGGAAGCAGACTGTCTGCAAGAAATCGTATCCCGTGTTTTATAGCCTCTTCCAGAATACTCGCTATTTTTCGGGCGTGTTGGAAACAATCGGCTTGGAGGGATTGGAGAAACTCTTGTTGATTTGGGGGAAAGTAGAACGGTTTCCGGAGCTTAAAAAGATCTGGCATAGATATTCGGTACAGGTCGAGAAGATTATGGTGATATGTACAATGCAAGAGAACGAGAGATCCGAGCTGGTCTGATTCGAGTCGAGCGTAGATGGTATCCATCGAGTAGGATATGAATTCTGGAAGGTGTCTGCCCCATGACTGAAGATCCGCATCAAGGGCTGCAAAGTCGGATTCGGGGAGCCAAGGCGGAGGACTCGTATCGAGATGTTTAACATATCTATTGTGGCCATTAGTTCATCAAAACGGAACAAGAGGGAGTAGATTCAAACAAACCTGACCACCCGTTTCCACAACGTCACGATCCTGATATAGTATGCCATGATGCCCATATTCGCTGCTGGTCTTCGAGGCACAATTGCGGGTTGAAGGAATTGCAAGACGTGCCCTACGGCAAGAGTCTCCGTTACGCAGGGGATCCGCAGTCTGAAGTTGCGTTCGTTACACGGAAGTTGTATCTTGATGTCAGCCTCCCGGAGTAGTGTTAACTGATCTACACCACTGCCAGTCCAGGCATCAAGAATGTAGCAAGCCCACATAAGTCGCCTGCGGCTCTCCTTTTCAACAGCTGGTGGTGAGTCCGATTTACCATCGGCACAAAGAATGTCGGGAGAATGTTCAACGTTGACTTGTAGGGCATGTGCCATCCGAACAGCCAAACCACTCAACATGAGGGCCTGCGTATACTCGCCCAGTCGGAAATGGAAATCGTACAATAAAACACAGGTCTGGAATTTTGAATTCAGCGTCCAGATCCGTCTCATTTCATCCCAGAATACATACCATGAGTCTTTGAATTGAAATCTTTCCAAAAGTCGTAAGTACCAACATCTCGGCCTTCTTCGCCCAAGAATTGCCTGCAGCTCGGATCAAGTTCGCTTTAGCTTCCTGGTCCTCTGCTTCCAAGCTTAGAGCATAAAATCTGATGTCAGAGTTAGAAAGGTGCATCATGAGATGGTACGTGAGGCATCATACTTGGCTCCCTGGGCACAAATGATGTGTAACAATGCCTTCTCATCATCAAACTCAAAGCCTTTCTCCAGTTGTCGAGTGAATGACGGTCTATGCACAAAGGCGAAGCATCGAAGTGGATGGATGTTGGCGAAATAGTGGTCGACAACAATGCGAATGTTGTGTGTCGGGGGAAGTTCTGGAGCGACCAGCCTGTGAACGATGAGAAGGGATCTTGGGTATTTCAAAGAATCTGCCTACCAAGAATGAATCGAGAGTTCAGTGTCATCTGAGAAATCAATTACTGGGTTCTCGTTGGACTTGTTTGTGGTGCTGGTAGGGTCCCGAGTTGACCGGCTACCAGAGGACGTTGGGGGGTCAGACAGTTCGTCGGTCTCTCGGGATTGCATCAAACTCGAAGACCTCGAATCCCCCAGAGCGACCGAGGGACTGTGAGTGGAAATGTTGTCGCCTTCAGCCGAGGCCGTGGTGGGAGCTCGGCTGAGATTGCGCGCCCAGCGAGGAGCCGAGCCTCCGTCGTAAATGCAGTCCAGACTGCGAGAGGAACACCGCGCACATCTCGGACGGTCGCCATCACACTTCGTCTTGGACACTCGACAGTTGGTACATGAGCGGTAGGTCCGGATCTTCCTCAGCGACACGGGGACTGCCCGATGACCAGGCTTTGCGCCTTCGTCATCCACGCACTCGAGCTGGAGGCGCTCGCAGTTGCGACACCCATTGGGTCGGCCGTCGCATTTGACCTACACCGGCATTAGCATCTCGCTTGAGGCCTGCCTTATCGGATAAGACGCAGAAGAGGCCTGATAATGCTCACCTTTCTCGCGCGACAGACTCGACATCCCATGGCGACGATGATTGAGCTCCCGGAGATGATGGCAGGACTCGAAAAAGCCTGCGGACGGCGTTTTGCGACTTGTTCTCGATTGCCCATAGCGAGCAGCCGATTGCGTGCGAGGCGGGCCTAAGGTGCGAGGGCCCGTACTCTTGGGGCCCTGGCAAGCTTGCGTCCTCGGGTCGCCGGTCGCCCCAGAACGAGCCACAGCATTTGGCAGCGGTGCTGAGCTGCACTGAGCTGCACTGAGCGGCGCTGAACAGTCCCCGTGTGCTTAATGGTGCACCAGCCACACCAGCCACCGTGCGCTTGGGGACAATGGGGCGGAGGTGGGCTGACGAGCTCCACTGCAACGCTTGCAACACTCCTCATCCAGATCACGACATCGCTCCCAAGGATGACGATCATCCCCGGCAGCTGCAAGAATCCCACGGATTCACCAAATCCCACGCAGAACCAAGAAGGGGCCGGAACTCGCCCTACAATACGAAATTGCGTCCTGCCATGCTGTGGTGATTTGAGTACGTAAACAATTACGAACCCGCCGCTTAACTCGCGTCTGGCCTCGCTCGTTGGTGAACCCCCACAGACTGGCTTACCAGCAGCGCCCGTTTTGTCTTGGAGGAAACGTTCCCGGGCCTGGCCATGCTTCCCATGCCGCGTTAGAAAAAGTACACATCCCCTCTTCCCGGCTCGCCCGGTCCTTGTCACACCTTGGACCATGGAGACTTGTTCTTGCGCAATCGCACATCACGACTGCATCGACAAAAACCAGGACGAGAGATGCAGCATAGAACACTGCCGCGTGGTACACTTGCAGCCCATCGTCCGCTCCGCCGTACTACGTACCTCGTATACCTCGAGAAGCGATCCTGCAATAGGGGGCCCCCTGATGACGAGCGTCAGCCAGAAAGTGAGAAATCGTGGGGTCAAGATTCGCCATCAGATCAGACAATCGCAGCCCGCCCATGAGAATCACGCTCCATTCCGCTAGCAACTCTGGCCAGACATTTTACCCACGATTGTCAGCAAATCCCACTGGCCCAGTTTCTGTTGGTCGGCATGAACGCTCTGAATCATCCAAGGTTGTCGGCAAAGGCATGCTCAGTGTAGTCAGCAATAAGACAACAAATAAGGTGTTTGGCGATCCAGCCCGTTCACAAGCAAAGCCCACAGGCGATTGGGTCCACGACCGAGACCGTTCTCAAGCCCGCCCCTGCATGTGCTCCAGTCAATGACGAGAAAGTAGTTGATTTCATATATGTCGTACCATGGCGAAAGGAAGAGCGTAGCAATGAGGACAATTGCTTCGTCATGAGCAAAGGAGTACCCTTCCTTTGGAAACCCAGAATCTTCAGTGCATTACTGTCAAGGAAAGTCACACCATGAAACCGAAATGAGTATCAGAAGCCGCCCCTTGATGACGGGATCCAGGCTGCTGTGTAGTGGTCCTCTGCTCGGTATGAAGATTTATGTGATCCGATTCCTACGGGCAAAGTTGAATTTTGGGTCCAAAATATTGAAATAAAGCTGGCCGTCTCTCTGCCTTATATTTTAGCTCTAGTAGGCACGAAGCAATGAACGAACCTTGCCTCGATCTGCAAGTCGGGAGGAATGACGCATGCCGCCGACATAGTGAGGTACACATTCGACAATGGCTTTGTCCAATGGCTTTGTCCATCTTCAAGGCCTAGGTACAACTAATGCCAGACTAACAAAGCACGACATCCAGCATTCGTCTGGTCACTAACACCCTTGACTGATAGGTAACGCAGCGTAGACTAGAGCACTATTGAGTCCACGCTGGTAATTGCAGGGCTGTCATAATGACATATGAAATGCGCAAACAAACAGACCAGAGCGAGGTCTTTCTTGGAAGCTGCTTTTCAAGACTTGTCTCCTTCAACTCTCAACCCATGTTGCTGTAACAAGCTGCACGTCAAGATAGGCACACAGGTCTCATGCGCCGACCGCCCGGCCTCGTCTCCGGAGGTGGATAGAGCGGTCCGGGCGTTCGATGGAAGTCGGGGTGAGAACGCCTGGGAACTGATCCAAGTCGGGAACTTCTCGGAATCGAAGCTTTAATTTTAAGATGGAAAAGTCAATGTTTCTATATGCCGAGATCACCAATTCAGTGTCTGTGTCAGTCAAGTTAAAGGTTACACCACTTGAGGGCGCGACTGGCAGCTGACTTTGGTTTACCATCGCCATAATTACTTCTTTTACGCTTGAATTGTAAGTAAGCGGTTTCTCTAGAATTGATTGAAGTACCGAGCAGGTACTTGTCGTTGGCTCGGCGTTGTCCTTTGTATCTGGGCGGAATCGCTGTGGTGGAGTTGATGTCTTGAGGTTACCTGGGACCTGGATAAAGGGTCACATCTCAAGCCCTCGAGAAGGGCAATTGTAGATAGGTGTTAATCATCAGTACGTAACCTACCCACTTCAACCAAATCCTCTTGAACATATAGAATTTCCAAAGATGGATTCTGTTCCTTCCATCACTTTGACTGTTCGAAAGGTGGAGGAGTGGACAGAATCGCCGTCATAATCCGAACGCCGGACCTTCTCCAGCACATACGACCATACCCACCAGAAAATACGGGATCCCGTTCGCTCTCCCATAGTCAAGCTGGTGAGGGGCGGATTAGTAGTTGGGTCGGTGACGACCAGCGAATCCCCGCTGTTGTATGTGTTCTTTTGCATCTTTTGACGTCTTTTTTTTTGGTGTTTTCGTGGTTGATTTTGACTTGAAGATATTCGCTGTGTGTGGTTGCGTGTTGGTTGGTTGGGTGCATCACCTTCTAAAATAAGAAATGTGGGTCTAGTCAGAGAGCCGCGTGAGCATCCTTGAACTGCTACTCTGCAGTCCGTACTCCGTACTCTATTATTATTATTTAAACGCCAAAGTGGACGTAGGGAATCCAATAATGGTTCATCAGCTCCTTTTCTGGAGTCCCCAAGCTCAAGTTAATTGTCTTTCTCGCATCCTGTCCCTTCTCAATCTTCCCGCCACGTAATGCTCGAACAGCCCGATGAAGTCCTCGGCAGACGGCCATGTCTGTCATACCCTCGTCTCGTATCGTCTCATAGAGCACTCTCGCCACGTCGAGACTGTACCTGTCCGACACCTCCCAAAGCGTTCCAACGACATGCCGGAAACCTGCAAGTTGCAAGGCACTGACAAGATGGATCCCCTCGTCTGCGAGGCTGTTTACCTCGTTGGCTCCTGTCGAACAGGCCGAGAGGTAACCAAGAAATGGCGGATTCTCTTGAAGCTTGTTGTCGCGAAGGTCTCCCACGGATAGTGGGTTAGTTGTCCAATCCTCGAGAAGCAAACAGCTTTGCGAAGGCTTTGTGGGATCCGACTGCCCGTGACCTGCAAAATGGAATATTTTACACACCTGCAAGTGCTTCATAATATCCTCCTTGCGTGGTTTCGGTATAACTGGCTCCAATTTGAGTGACGGGCAAAGATTGTTCAACATTTCCACTTCAGCTGCGGCAAACGGAAGGGTCTTGTTTGCGGCCAAGTGCGGTGTTTCCCTCATAGCAACCAAGAGAGCATCATCAGACATAGAGCTTACACCATTGTGGTCACTTAGACGCCCATATCTTAATGCCCTGACTGAAGAGGCGTATGATGACATGACTCTGTCCAGGACTGTCTCATTGGATCCCCGCGAATGGTATCCTGCTGCATGAAGTGGTAGCTGGCTAAGCACTCCAGTAGGAACCCACCACACCCGAGGCCAATTATCATTGGATATATGGTCGTTGAAACCGAGTGCCTCTAGAATTGGACGTGCAATGACATCCCAGAGCCATTCCAGCAGTGGCGTGATACGGTAAGAGGCTGCGAGGCGAGATAATCGCAGACCCTCTGCCCGCCTTTGGACCTCTTCCATTGTCAGATCAGGTAATTTCACCACCCTAATCTGACTACGCTCAATGAGAAACGCATCGCAGCGATAGGGGCTTAAATTGATGATGATGATAGGGTCTGGATCTGCTGCGGCCATCAATTCATCTGCTGTCGGCGGAAGAAGGAAGTTGCGGAAACCGGGTTCAGCGCGAATCCTCGCAAGGATCCCGTTAAATCTCTGGTCCGCCTCACGACGTCGTTCCGTTTGGGATTCCCAGAATGATGTTTTATCGGTGTAATTTGGAAGCACTGGTCTGCGTACTGGTGAATCTAGCTCATCTCGAAGAGATACAAATTCGTCTGCCAGATCAGGATACTGCTGCTTGAGATCAGAAATATCTCCGCGCATCTCCATAAGCAGGCCAGCAATGACGCCGCGTCCAGCTTCCAGAAGCTTGAGCGCCTCATACGCCCCGCGATTTGCTTCAAGAGCGGCGGCGGCTGCCATTGATGCAAGTCCGGGGAACTCGGCTAAAATGTATTGCTTGTCTTCGTCTTCTAGAGATCGTGTGTTGGTCATGAGAAGCATTTCCACGGCTGCCGTCAGGCATCCGCTTCCCCTCTCATATTCTTTGGTGTTGACGAGAAGCTTGCCCGCTTCGCGAGCTCCATGAATACGCTCAATCAACCGTGAACCTGTGGCGTGCCAAGCCTTTTCATAACTCTCAATGGCGTCCTCGAGATCCCCCAAAAGAGCTGTCCGGCAATACCTGTTTTCCATCGCTCGGCCTGCCAGCAGTGCAAATTTGGCTGTTTGGATATGGTTCTCGGGTAGATCTTGCAGGGCTTTGCGAAACCACTTGATGGCGTTGTCCAGGTCTGGTATGTTGTGCTTCTCAAATCTAGCCTCCGTCGACTCTTCCAAGAATTCCACCAGCGCTGAGACGTCAAAGGAAGCATCTTTCAGGACTATTAATCCGGCCTCTCTGAGATCGTTGCGCGCTTCGTATTTGGCCCAAGACATGGATCCGAGATTGAATTCGTAGAATGGGAGGTTGGGGTCACTATCTGGAAGCTGGCTGATGCTGTCCTCGGCCAGCTTGATGCCCAGCTCGAGGTCAGCTATATCGTCTCGCAGGTCGTACCGATTGTGCAGCAGAGCGGCATATCCGAGACGCGCTATGGAGCGGTCCTGCTCCGAGGTGCACTTTTCCTGCGCATCCTCGTTCACTTTGATCGCCAGATCCAGGTCGGCCGGATCGTTGCTTCGTGCGTATCGAGACCGTATTTTCCCAGCCAGATTACTCGCCCAAATCCCCGATTTGGGATGATCACCCGGTGCCTTCTCCAGCAAGAGAGTGGCGTAATGGATGGATTGGTCCAAGGAGGCGATGGCCTGAGTAACATAGAATTGATCTTGGAAGCGATTGGCCAAAAAGTTCAAGGCATCAAGCCAGCTGTTTGTCTGGCCATGTTTTTCGCTCAGACTGAGCATCTCCTGCGTCAAACAAATGGATTTATGGAGGGACTCGACTGCGCCCATGGCCTGGTACAGGTCGTCAAAGAGGTCAGCCAGGGCTTCGGCCATGATAGTTTTTCGAGGGTCATTGTCTGATGTTTCTTCATAAGCCTGCTGACTATAGATTATGGCCCGATCGAGATCATTTTTCGAGTACTTTACGAAATATCTGAACCTCAGAAGATGGGCCAAGTAAGTGGAATATTTCCAGGAGGTGTCGTAGTTGCCGGGTGGCAGCTCCTTTTTAGCCAATTCAGCTAGAGTAACTGCCTGTTCGAAGTCGTCCCAGTCATCCTTACGTCTGAACTTGACGTAAAACATGTCGGCTTGGAGAAACCATAGCTCTGCCTTTGTGTACTTGTCGTCGCAGTTGTTCGCAAAAAGGCCGTTGTATTGGATGGCGAGATTAAGATCAGTGTCAATGTTGGGTCCGCCAATGTCGGGATTGGGTTGCTTTTGAGAGGCGTGCGCCTCGTTGATTGCTAGTTGGGCATGGTTCAGCGCATTCTGAAAGGCCTTCATGTCCAACATAATTGTACTCTCTCCAGGCTGGCTTGAGAGTGTCTCCATGATAGAGTCTTGATCAAAGGCTGTTCTTGGGTAGGTTTGTGAAGTATGAGGATGTCCGATTTGGCACGTGGAATAAGGATTAGAAGGCTGTAAGCAATATACATTGTGATTAAGCTTATATCTAAGATTCCAAGATCCTTTTGGATGTGCAAAGATGACAGACCCATCTTGCCATGCTATCGGGATAGAAAGTAGACGTGGCACTCTAACTAATGACTTAACCTACCAGGATAGGTAGGTAGTTGGTGTGAGAAGATGAGCTAAAAGTTCGCTTAGTTCATAGGAAGGGAATTAGAACTTTAAGAAAACCAACTATTCGCTAAAATTAAACCGTCTTATCACGACTGGCCTGAAGCTGAACAGATCTACATATATTCTTTCCTATATCGCGAAAGTGAAAACCTAAGTCTCCGTCACAATATGGGCCTGCCTGATCCTCCCACTTGTAGTGACTACAATCCCTTTGCTGCCCAAGGCAAATCTGCCATCAGCTCACCAGGCAATCACATGAGAGCATCGTGCCCAAGAGAAAGACGTGGGTTGCCTCCCGCGGGTCATTGTGAGGAGCTAGCGGGGGCTTAGATTTCAGCAGCGTGTTCGGGATCAATGTTGAGAGAGCAATTAGTTACATAATAAGATATATACTCCTTACTTTGTTGATAGCCATTCTCACAACTAGATCCGTACCTTTGTCTCCAAGTCTTGTCTTCACGGCTCAGGAGTCTCAAGGCTGCCATTTCTCAGATCTCCCCGTTACTCTTCACGTCCCTCTACGTCCCAGCGTGGAACCACGACATCTCAAGTATCTCCCTTCATATCCTCTGTATGTTGATTCCCGAGCGCCTAGGGACAGTGCTATGACAGAACAAGTCAACAAGTGGGCGGTTCTCATCGGCATTGATGACTATGGCGAAGGGAAGCCGCACTCCAAACCAAGGACCGCTAATGGAGGAAGAAGACCCGTGAACAAGATCCCGAATTTGCATGGCTGTGCCTGGGATGTGGTGAATGTCGAGAGATATTTGGTCGAAGCTCTCAATGTCCCCCCGCAGAATATCGAGAAGCTGGTCGCACCTTTAGCCGAATACCCCAACGGCAAGCCAGTCTCTAAGCGCTTCGGCGCTTCGGATAGGGAGCCGACGTACGATAATATCGTGCAGACGTTGCGCAATGTGGCCAGAAGCGTTGGGACGAGAGAGCCGGGACTCCCAAAGCGCAAAAAGGGAGATCTCGTCTACATCCACTACTCCGGCCACGGAGCTCGCGTGGACACTGTGTATTCAGAATGGAGGAATAAGGCCATCGGTCTGAGGGGGACGGCTGCTTTGCCTGGCGTTGCAGAGAAGGAAGACCACTCCCTGATCCCTTGCGACATCCTGGATGGAGGTCGGTTTCTTCGCGACCTTGAAATCGCCGAGCTTCTGGACGCAATGGTTCAGGAGGGACTACGTGTGACCGTTACGTTTGATTGCTGCCACTCGGGAGGAACACATCGTGGCCACGACGAGGAGTCGACGGAGGACGACCTCAGAGTACGAGGCATTCAGGAGGTTTTGGACTCGACACCCGAGGACAGGGTCGAGGCCACTGAATGGATTAAGCACTGGGCCGAAGATCCATACGGTCTTTATCAGCCCAGGGGCTTTGTCCTCCTCGCAGCATGTCAAGAGCTCCAGAAGGCCGGCGATGGCGCAAACGGCGGGGTTTTTACGACGTCGCTGCTCGAGATTCTCCGCAACGCTCCCCTCGGGCTGTCCTCTCAGGGACTCTCTGATGCCGTCTCATACCAAGTCTACAAGCCAAAGGCTCGACCTACACTCTATAAAAAACGCATCCAGACGCCAATGATACTTGGCGACGTGGACCTCTGCTTCTTCAACGAAACACTACAAGCTCGCGTGTACGGCTTCTCAGTCGTTGAGAAGTATGATGAAACGTCCAGGATCTTACTAAACGGGGGTCTCATCCATGGCGTCCGGAAAGGCTCGGTGTACAACATTTTATCCCATGTTCCGCTTCTTAAAAGTGAACAGACCGAAACCCTTGCCCAAGTACGCGTGGATGAAGTTTCGAGCGGGCATTCCCTAGCCACGCTGGCGATCCCTGAACAACCTGGACGTTGGGATGAGGTTGCGGAAGGTTGTACGGCAGTCCTACTCAGTTTACCCGAGGAAGAGAAGTGTTCCGTTCGGTTCATTGGGGAAAACCCGCTGATAAACAATTGCGAGACTCATTGGCGTGAAAATTATATCAGCAATACATGGCTCGCCTTGAGGGATACTGGTGCTGTGACATTTGAAATCTCCGTCAACAAAGCCGGGCACTTTACCATCGAAGGCCAGCTTGGCAATGTCACCAAGATCATGGGCGAAGCCCTGCCGGACCTATCCATTGCAAGAGGTCACCTGGATAGGAGCATGGCCTATCTTGTGCGCATTCTCGAGCACCTCGCGCAATATAAACAACTCAGGGACCTAAAAAGCCCTAGGATCGAGCGGAATCGAAGTAAGCTTATCAATGTCCAAGTCAAGCCTGCATCCAAAGGTATAGATATTGGTGGCGAGCTTCTACAACCTGTTGCGGACATGCGGCTGGACCCGGATACGGGCCTGTACCAGGCGGAGGAGGGACGCGTATTCCAGTTCGAAATACAGAACCAACTCGAAAGAAAGGTGCACTTTGTTATTTTGGCCTGTTCTGCCGAATTCTCCGTCTCAAAGATACATCCTCCCGACCGGCCCTACCAGACCCTGACATCGAGATCCAACTCGAACAACATGGCAGGAGACGAGGTGAAGCTGGCAGCAATCATCGCAGACGAGGTGCGACAGGCCGCCAGCAGTGGCTGGGATGCTGTCGAAACGTACAAAATCTTCGCCTCCGTCGAGGCACACGACCTCGTGCGGTTGAGCAGCCTCACAGTTGCGCCGTTGAGCCAGCTGGATCTCAGTCAGAGTCAGGGGATGCAAGCAGAGGCTCAGGACTTGAAACAATACTTTGATTTGGTTGATGAAGCTATCAGAGATGATGAGCTACGGGCAACTATTGTTTCGAGGTCTTTTCAGAAGACGCCGGCTAAGTGGCAGATGGAGGAAATAAGGGTCAAGGTTATTGGGGCCTGAGGATAGTTAATAAAAGAAAAAGCTTAGTAGCTTGAATAATGCTAGAATCAAGTATAGTAAGCTCAGGCTAACATTACTCTGTAGTTTGTAAGGGTTTCGTTTGGTCGTCAGGGTCAATGTTATCTTCTGATGAAGTTGTTATCTGCGAGGGACGGAGAGGTCTAAGCTTTTGCGGTGTGCTGGTATGACATCGCAGCCCCTCCCCCACCAAAATCAACATCTCCCTACGCCTGCCCAAAATAACCCCACCATAAAATCCAACACAAAGATCTTTGGCACATCACCATCATACGAAGAAACCTCATCCTCGCTCAAGCCTCCCACCGCCAGACTCGCCATGTCCGACCCCGTCGCAGAGGTCACCGCCTCCACCGTCAAGCTCGTCCTCGACGACGTGACGGGGGAGATGGTGACCCGGAACGAGCTCAAGAAGCGAACACAGAAACGAACCAGGAAGGCCGCCAACCAAGCTCGTTCGAAGGAGGCTGCCGAGCAGCGCGAGAAGAACCCCCAGGCCTCAGCTTCTAAGCCGAAGCCAAAGGCAGAAGAAGCCACCCAGCTCGACCCCGACGCCATGTTCAAGCAGGGCTTCCTTTCCGACGTCTTCAAGGAGCGACCCGTGAAACCAGTCATCACTCGATTCCCCCCCGAGCCGAACGGGTATCTGCATTTGGGTCACGCCAAGGCCATTGCAATTGACTTTGGCTTTGCGCGATATCACGGTGGTCAGACGGTAAGTTCACCCTGAACCTGGCGTTACTTGTTCAAGGGAGACAGGCAAGCTGACTGGATTGAAGATTCTTAGGTTCGTGACGCGTTGACAGGCCCTCGATCGAAGCGAACTGACATGAAACAAGATTCGATGATACAAACCCGGATGAAGAGGAGGAAGTCTATTTTGAATGGATTATCAAGATTGTCAAGTGGCTCGGTGAGTCACCACCCTGCCGTTACGACGCAAGCCCATCCTAATCAAGATTTGGTGCAGGCTTCACCCCCAGCGCCATTACCTACTCCAGCGATTACTTCCAGAGATTGTTTGACCTCGCCAAGGAACTCATCAAGAAGGAAAAGGCTTACGTCTGCCATTGCAATGAAACCGAGATCAAGCTTCAGCGTGGAGGAAAGGAGGGCAAGGAAGGTCCCAGATACCGATGCAAACACGCCGAGCAGGATGTTGAAACCAACCTGCAGAAGTTCCAGGATATGCACGATGGAAAGTACGAGCCCCAGACTGCGTTTCTGCGCATGAAGCAGGACATTGAGAATGGCAACCCCCAAATGTGGGATCTTGCCGCCTACCGAATTCCCAAGAAACAGAAGCAGCACGTTCGAGCACCGACGTGGAAAATTTTCCCTACTTACGACTTCACTCACTGCCTGGTTGACAGCTTCGAGAACGTCACCCACAGTCTGTGTACAACCGAGTTTATCCTGTCCAGAGAAAGCTATGAGTGGTTGAACAAATCACTCGAGGTTTATGAGCCTATGCAACGCGAGTTTGGTAAGACAATTGATGCATTAATTCGCGTGAGAGATGTTAACAAGCATTTGTGCAGGCCGATTGAATGTCAGCGGAACCATCATGAGCAAGCGTGCTCTCAAAAAGTTGGTAGAGGGTGGGATCGTCCGAGGTTGGGATGACCCTCGTCTTTACACCTTGATTGCCATTCGTCGTCGTGGTATCCCCCCTGGCGCTCTCCTGGCCTTTATCAACGAGCTTGGTGTCACTACAGCCAAGACTGTCATTCAAATTGTTCGGTTCGAGCAGACGGTGCGACGTTACCTTGAGAACACCGTCCCTCGAGTGTCTCTCGTCCTCGATCCCGTCCCTGTCACCATCGAGGACCTTGAGGAAACCGTGGAAGTGGATGTGCCCTACTCGCCCAAGGATCCCACATTCGGTACTCACAAGGTCCGCTTTACCAAGGCGGTCTACATTGACAGATCTGATTTCCGCGAGGAAGATATCAAGGGCTACTTCCGTCTGGCCCCTGGTAAGACTGTCGGTCTTCTCAACGCCCCCCATCCCATCAAGGCTACCTCGTTTACCAAGGACGAAACGACCGGCAGAGTCACGGGTATCTCCGCTGTCTTCGATAAGGAGACCAAGCCAAAGACATACATCCAGTGGGTGCCCGACAACTCGGTCAAGTTGGAGGTCCGCATTCACAAGCCACTATTCAAGTCGGACGACCCTTCAACTGTTGAGGGCGGGTTCTTGAGTGACATCAACCCCGACAGCGAAACAGTGTATGAAAATGCCTTGATTGAGGAGGGCTTCAATGAAATCCGCCAGAAGGCTCCTTGGCCTGTGACTGCTGGTGAGACAGATGGCGACAGCGGCCCCGAGACCGTGCGATTCCAAGCCTTGCGCGTGGGTTACTTTGTAGGTGCCCCTTTTTGATCTCTGATGTCGAAGATGCTGACAGTTTTAGGCCATGGACTCAGATAGCACAGACGAAAAGATTGTACTCAACAGAATTGTTTCCCTCAAGGAGGACTCTGGAAAGAACTAGATAGATGGCGTGTGGGGTGAATTGAATCAATGCTAGTGCTGCAATATTCTCGTGAGAGGAGGTGTGTATAATTATGTGCGAATTTATGCCTCTGACTGTTACTTGGTCGTCCTACTAGATCTTTAAGCGACATCTATTGAGGACAAAATATCTTTGACTTCTCTAGCTGATACTATTTCTTTGCCTTGATGGATATCTGGAATGGTTGTAGAGTTTGGCGTTTCGTCGATGATTCTCGACTTTTCATGTTAAGTTTGTAAAAGGATTTGAGTGTGCAAGATATTTTATGACACGCCTTGTTTGTGGCAATCATTCCAAAATACCTTTTTATTAAAGGACTAGGAACAACAACTCAATGTAGACAGATGGTATATTGTGAGCCCAGTAAGTTAGGCAAACCAGCAGCGTCTGTACTTCAATCTCACATCACATACAAACTCCTATTCCTT
Source organism: Rugonectria rugulosa (assembly GCA_023509875.1). Taxonomy (NCBI): domain Eukaryota; kingdom Fungi; phylum Ascomycota; class Sordariomycetes; order Hypocreales; family Nectriaceae; genus Rugonectria; species Rugonectria rugulosa. Next base: position 24,229 of record JALNIO010001512.1, read on the forward strand.
TTACTTTTTGGACAGACCCAAAATCTCAGCCTCGGATCGTACCAGCTCCGGGATGGTGTCCGCCAGACTAGGGTTCTTGGGCTCCCAGCCGAGATACTTCTTTGCTCGTCCCGCCTTGCCCCTGCTGTTGAGACCCCACGACAAAGCCTGGAAGCCATCCAGCTGCTCCGCCTCCTCGGCCGTGACGAACTTGGTCTCGTTTTTGCTGAGATATCCTTGCTTGTAGGCCTCTTCCGCGACGAGCTCCGCAACGTGACCCCATGCGTGCTTGCCGTTTTCCGCAAAGAAGTACCCGCGAGGACCCCAGATCTCCTTCTCGGCGGCAGGTCGGACCGCAGATGCGGCGTCGTTTGCGAGCAGGGTGATCAGGGCGGACAGGTCGTGGACATTGATGTTGTCCCACTCCGTCTTGCCGGTTCCTAGCTTGGGGCCGAAGCCTTTTGTAAGGGTAGTCTTGACCAAGCTGGGGACTTGGCGGCTTCGCTGGTTGATGGGTCCTCTGCCTGGGCCGTAGATGGTAGGGGGGCACACGATGGCGACCTTGACGGCCTCTGGGTTCCTGGCGGCCTCGGCGAGCACGATCTTGTCGATGTCTCGGTGGAACGCGGTGTCGGGGAGGTTGAGCACCTTGTCGACACCCTCAAGGTCGTCGTATGCCTGCTCTGGGAGGGGAGCTTCTCCGTAGCGTTTGTTGTCCATGTCATACCAGCAGAGGATGCCGGTTCCGCTGATGTGAATCCAGTAGCCTGGGTTGGAACTCGAGTGGCTGGATCGCAGACCCTTTGCGATAGCATTGGCCGCACCGGCATGATCCGATGAGTCGGCAGTGTCTGCTTGGAGTCAGCACCTTGAAGTTCAAGAGCTCAATGAGGTTGAGAGTCAGGCCAAAGTACGTACGGACTACGATGTCTGCCCTGGAGGCAGCATCCTCGATGATCTTGGAGTCGTCGAGGGTGCCAATGACCAGCTTCACGTTCGGGTACGACTTTTGAATCTGTTTTCCCTTGTCCTCGCTCCGAACAAGTAGAGAAAACTCCCAGTCAGGGTGAGCATTGTGCAGAGCGTAAAAGGCGTCTCCGCCGATGTACCCTGTGGTTCCGGTGCTATAGACGACAATTAGAACTGAGCGTGTCAAGAGAGAGGTGAAATGATGAGTCAGACTGACATGAAGACCTTCTTTGCAACCATTTTTTAAGTACTCTCTGCGTGATTATTGTGGTATTGTGAAGATTCACGTTTCGCGATGGCACGAGGGGAGCGATGTCGGTATTATAAATCGAGGCGGAAGTACGGATACTGATCCGGTGATAGATGCTTCCCCCGCATTTATTTACGTCATTGTCGGGTGCAGACTTTCCCACCGACGTATGCTATCCTAGAGACTGAAGTCATTTTTGCGTGTGACTGGTAGAGAAGAAGCAGGAGGGCCATTGAACTGAATTGCATGTGCTTCTGTTGTACCTTGCGTGGTGAGATGTGCTGGAGACAAGCGGGCAAACTAAAGATGCCGGGGAGTGGCCTAGACTAGGCCGGCACCAGGCTTTGTATTGTCCCATCTCAGACTTGGATGGGTTATATCTTGGAATTAAACAAGAAGGAAGATGAAATACGAAAAAGTAAGCACAATGCGAGGACCATCGGACTTGCCCCTGCCAAGGTATCTTACCTATGGGGGTAGCGGCTAAAATCGGGTAGGAGGAATTGAACCTGAGCCTGCACAACCCAACACATCATGACCTCTGAAGGAGAACTCACGCGACTCACGCAGTCAATGATCCCTTGTTCTCCCTGTTTTGTTGTCAAAGGATCGTCCTTTTTTGCAAAATGGGATCAATTACCTTCACCAGATGAAGTGCAGGCACGCGCTATGGCGCAACAACTCGCTGGAATTAGTCCAGACTCAAGGAGAGCGATGAGTCCCCCATATGTCAAACCTCCACCTGTCCATTTCGAAGAGATGGAACTCTTCGTCAAGTGGGGAAGCTCTGTCGAGATATCCGAAGCCCAGTGTCTGTATGCCGTCCGTCAACTTCTCAAGGGCGATGTTCCTGTGCCCGAAGTGTATGGCTGGCGCACCGAAGGAGACGAGAAATACATTTACATGGAGTTTGTGAACGGAACCACCCTGGAGAAAATGTGGCCAGTCATGGAACATGAAGATAAGAGTAGCATTTGTCGCGAACTCGGGATAATTTGGCAGCGTCTACGCCAGCTCGAACAGGACCCAGAGAATCCATTTATTGGTGCGAGTATCTTTTGTCTTTTGGATAACTGATTGCTGTGAGCTAATTTTTCATTCGTAGGCAACATTGCGCGAGAGCCTCTTTACGATAGAGCTTTTCATGTAAACCATATGCACGAAGCAGGACCATTTGCTACGGTTAGCAATTTTCATGACTGGTTTACATTTCTTCACCGAAGACGGATGCCAGATCTGTAGTCAGTTCCTGTGGAACCATTTCGCCATGACCTCCCGGACGACTGTGCAATCAAATTCACTCATGGTGATCTCCATCGTAGCAACAACATCGTCACAAGCTCTCCCCCATATCATACCATGGCAGTTGTCGACTGGGAGCAGTCTGGTTGGCTGCCCGAGTACTGGGAAGCTCGCAAGGCGCAATGGACCGCTGACAGAGCTGAGGAATGGTCAACAACCTGCCTGTCCATAATTCTGGATCAATTCGCTGGTACTTGGGATCCGTGGGATTACTACACGTCGGCAATGGGATGTTGAGGGGAGCCCGCACACGCACAGCTAGCAGTGCAAACAAGGACATGTGATAAGTTGTACAGCTAGCTGTGCGAATACGATTCTAGCCACCATGGGCATAGCTGCCCGACTACAGCGCAATTAGAGCCTTCAGTTATGTAAATAAGAGACTGATTACTGAGCCCGCAGCCGATGTATTCAAGGCACTGACTGTGCTAAACTGAAGGCCTTAACGTTCTAAATTAATGGGTAGGTAGTTATGGCTAAGTGTGGTTAGGATCTTATTCGCACAGCTAGCTGTGCAAAGAAGGGATCCCGATGTCAAACGAGAGATGTCAAAGATCACTGATATTCATCAGATCGTGGAACCGAAGCCGCAACATGATACAGTGTAAGGATACACTTTACGGAATGTCCAGGTATCACAGCCATCTCGGAGCGTCCTTAACAACCGAACTGGCGCTGCTCGCAACCAGGCCTTCCGCAACCAGTTTCTGGATATAGTCTTGCATCCAATTTTGGCAATTGAGTGCCTAAAACACCTATTAGTACGCATACACATGGCTACTTTACTGGCCAGGCCGGCTTACCGATGGATCAAATGGGTTGGCACTGGGTCCTGGAGGCGGCACAGTTGTCGCAACCGACTCCAGCCGATCACGAGCAGTCGTGTCCTGGGATTCCTCTCCGGAGCCAACAGTATCTTTTACATGCCGGGCATCGACTTGGGCAAGCGGAACGAGCTGGCGCTTTTGTTCCGTGTCGTTGAAGTCGTAGTTCCGCTTGAACTGAAGAAAGAAGCCCGTGGCAGTCGTTCCCGTCACGTGGATAGCCTTTCCCACTTCGCCTGCGTCGCCGGTAGGGATAAAGACGCCGTAGTGAGCGGGCTTGGCACCGTTTGACAATATCGCCAGGTAAATGGTTCGCGCCATGGAGTTTGCAAAGTAACTGTAAGGGTTATAGACCAGGGTGAAATAGTTGGATTGCAAAGGTGGGTGTACTTATGCTGTAAGACTCCAACTTGCCTGGGCGGCTGGTGCCTAGCTGTCAGAAGGGTTTCCTAGGCAGCTGTCTACGCTGACATTCGACCGCATTGGATCACTGGTTCAAGATGAAGACGGGGGCTTCTGTGTGTCCGGGCGGCCCCCAACTATGAACATGAACTCGATTCTCGAGTTCACAGAGGCGCCTCCGTCTCTATTGCCAAACCGGCAGTATTCGACCGCTGACGAGTGGTACTCTGCACTAGCTGACATGCACCTGACGCAGCTGACATTTCAGCACAACGACGTGGTCGAGGATGAAGACGACGCGAGAGATGAATACGTCGCTCGCCAGCTTTTTCGGCGGCTGGCCGCAGAAGGGCGACTAGCGTCTGGATTTGACACGGACGAGGATCATCAGAGCGGTAAGGAGACAGTATTTCGACTGTTCTCGAAGGGAGAAGAAAAGTTGCAGGCTGGCTGCTCCGGAACCGCCGGCGGTGACCAGGGAGAAGTGCGTCTGTCGTAGTAGATACGCAAACGCTGGGAGAGTAGAGAATGGATGATCAGCTACGCGGCCAGGAACAGCTGGGCGTTTGACTGCATTTACTGGAAGTTCTTGGACAGAGAGTTTTTTGGGCACAACGAGAACGGCGACCATGAGGCTCGGCTCGGCATGCTCACCAAGGCGGAGGCGGATACCATGGAGTCGTTTGTGAGGATGAAGATGCAGGAACACGGCGAGCGAGCATTGGTCGAGTGGGATGACGAGAGTGCAGCGGCCAGGCTCGCCAAGTTCATGGTCTGAGCTACACTCTTTCAGATTCGGTTCTGTTAGGTAGTTTCCTCTTCTGCAAGCACAATTTCAGTGAGATGTTATGGCTTCAAGACTGAATCACAGATCAAGTAGAGCCTCGCGAAAGCACAATCCAAACATACCTGAATTTCTTATGTTGCATCCAGTAACAATGGCATCTTTCAATATGAATGAGATTACAACAAGAACTGCAATACAAAGGACCACTGCAAACTGTTACCGACGGAACACAAAGCAGTTATCACTCATATGCAATCCCGCATGTAGTTGGGGCCGACAGAGCGACGGGGAGCCGCCTTGGTATGGACTTTGCATCTAATCCCCGACCTTATCCCCGACGAACCATCTCATCATCTGCCAGCGACGCTCAATCACACAACACAACTTTAAACCAAATCCTCCGAATCGGCACCGATGGCGATCATCGACATGACGTTTGTCATCATCTCACCCAAGCTTTCCAAGCTTTCCTCTTTTCCATAATCCCAATTGTTTCTTTTGGCCAAGACAACAAAAAGCCACAGCTTCAGCAACCAACTTGTAATGCCGGCCAACCATAGCGTCCAGACAGCCATCGAGCTCATCGAGGGCGACCCCTCCAAGATTCTCGGTCTCACCGTCGGGTCGCACAGCAACGTCAAGCCGGGAGAGTACATTCCCAAAGCCGGTAAGATTTCCTCACCATCCGAAACCCTCCCCAATCCCCAATCAGTATTAATCCCCCCCCC
>JALNIO010001512.1:30670-51922 GCA_023509875.1 Rugonectria rugulosa
TCGTCGTCGTTCTGCCACCAAGTCCCATCGAGTACCGAACACGGTGTCGCAAATACCCGGGCTCCCAAATCCGTCAGAGAAAGACACATTGCTACGAACGTGGTGCTCAGTATGAGACCGATTATCAAGAAAGTGACTCAGAATCTGGTTGATAGGCCACTGGGACGCAAGCTTGCCCTGCTGTCTCAGCTGCACTGCAAAGTCGTATCCCGAATGCTCATATATTCCACCGGCAGCTCCCAGCGCAGCAATGAGGCAGTGGAACAGCACATCTGCCTCTCCGCCGCCGAGGGCTGCCAGCGGGACAAGATATGGCAGCACAATCTCAAGGAAAAAGTCGGGTGCTGACATGTAGCAAGCACTGATACCTCGGCTCGCCCCCGTCGTGTGATGGACCGAGTGTCGTAGGGCTCGCATCAGCGGTACGTATGGCTGGTGAAGCAGAAACCGGTGCGTGACGTATTGTACCACATCATGACCTACAGCCATGGCGGGAAGATATGCAAGGAAGCGAGCCGGGGGCAGTCGGGAGTTGCCAGTGAAGCACCACCCAAGCACCTCGGAGAGGAGCATGCATGGTAATAACACAACAACTTGGTTGAACAAGACTCGGGGCAGCATCTGTGAGTAGGTTTTGCGTTCTTCGGCTTTGATTTTGAACTGCTGCAGCGCACCAATACGGTCGCACCACTCGAAGGTTAAACCAACAGCATGGAAGGCGACCTGCTGCAGAAGCCAGACGCGGAATGACAGAGGGAGAAGGAGAAGCGAGTCGAGCTTCATACTGAGCATCTCGAATGACTATGGTATATACGGTCGTGGTCGTAGCGTATCAGATGTTGTCGAGCATATGTAGGCTGTGAGTGAAGGAATCGTTACCGACGTTGTGGTGATATCCTCACTTCCTCCCTCTGAGCCATGCAGCTTTTAACCTAAACGTCGACATACTTCGGGAGGTTCGGAGTATAATTTCGCTGTAAATTTCCGTGTCTTGATCGATTATGAATCATGGAAATAGGTTGGATCTGTGAGCCAGTTTATTTCTCGTCCCAGTGAATCCCCTCAATCGTGCTCAGACATCCCTGCTGGCCCATCCTTGTTCGTCGTGGTTCGTCCTCTCGACACTTCAACTCGTCTTGGCGTGTTGAAAGATTCGTCATCCTCGTCTTTAATCTTCATGGAGGTCGTGTTCGGATATGCGGTTTGCTTGATGCCTCTGTTGCCTGATGTGAGGATGACTCGGCATTGTCCATCCCTGAGGCTGAGTTCCAACAAGCCGCAATTTGAGTCGCACGGAGATTTCGGGATTTTCAACAAGATCCCGTGTCGATGCTGGCCTTTGGATCACTTGGCGCGGCAGGTTCGGGAAGAAATGGCGAACAGATGAGTTTATCCCATGGCCTAACATGGGAAATTCCTTTAAATCGGTCGGGGCTCTCTGCCGCTCTATTATGGCGAAGGATTGGTAAGCTGGGTCATAATTGCACTTCGAAGAGTGAATGGTATCCGAAATAAATACCCCTTTACATGCTGCAACGGCGTTGAGTACTTATTCATCTGCATCCGCATCCAAAGAAGTTCAACGTCTCGCGCAATTCCCTAACAAGTGTGTTAGCCCAAAACAAATCTTGGAAATCTCCAATGCACCTACCGACGACTTGGTCAAATTCATGCGTTGCCATGGATTGTTCTTTTTGAGCTTTGGTCGCTCAATGTCAAGTCCGCATCGACTTTTTCACCACGGACTGCATCTCACCGACTGGTAAAGTCCTTCCTCGACATCGAGCTGATCACTGTAATAGATTTCCCAGAGACTGACACAATTCTCCTCGCTGTCACCAGGTTGTTAGCCCTCGAGGATTCAGGTTCATGCAGGATGGTAACTCACTGGAAGAACTCGCAATGGCCTCCTTCTATGATCTTGATTGACTGGATCTTGTCTTTTCTGTATCTGGGGTGAGCACTGTTCCCCCCGTTATTCTTGGAGCGTCCATTCTTACATCATGGCCGACAGGTTCCAGCACCAATCGTCCGAAGGGATGACCCTGCTGTCTCCCCTGAAGTCGGTTTTGGTGTACAAGATTGCCTGTGACGGCATCATCCCGTTAGTTTGCCATGTTGGTCATCGGGAGTGTGGAATTGGGAGTCGAGATTACCTGGTACGGTTCTTCATTTGCAGCTACTACGGCGACGAGGCCTGAAACCACCAGGTTGAAGAGCATCATTGTTGATGATTCGACTGAGCAATGTGTAAAGGGGGAAAGCAGATTGAACAATGAAGTTGGGGGAGAACAATGACGTCTTTGTCCAACGGGCAGCTTGATGTTTAAGAAGCAACAAACGACTCCAGTCGTAGTGACATGTCTCAAAAGTATGGCAGTTACGCGGATCCCGTCCTCGGTCCCTTTTTCTTGCGTCTCTCTCTGTGGGTTCTGGGGGCTACAAGTACAAGTGCAGAGTAGTCAGGGGAATCTGGTTATTTGTTGGCCGTTAATAAATAGTATCATCTTGATTTGCAGCGGGTCCTGCCCCTTGATCCACTGGAACGGTCCAGCCTGGCGCCTGGACTTGGGCACTTGGCAACTTGGAGAGCTGATAGTTACGAATGAGGCCGCGTAGCCGCGCTCTTAGACCCACGGCCACGTAATGACAGCATGCGACAACTGCTCAGTTACTGTTATTTACTTGTATGTATGTATGTGCGTAGCCAGTAACAAGTAGAGTAGTGCAAATATGCCTGCACCGGTAGTGGTGAGTCGTAGTTATTAAAAGCACACAATCTCCTGACTCTCTTTGAAGATCTCATCCCAATACCTGCTTGACATGCCAGTGCCTGAGTACGAGTTTCAGGGCGGAGCAGGGAGTAGAGACGGCTAGCCAGCTGGCGCCAGATCCCTGTTGCGCAACTCAGGGGCTCCTTGCCCTCCTCGTTGCCCGGCCGCGATCTACAGGGGCACCGGACCATATAACTTGACGGTTGCGCATTGAATTGCATTTATTCGCAAGTAAACAACAGGAATCGGCAAGGTATTCCAAATCAACATGCATGTTCTTCGCTCTTCCGATGCCGTTGTTTCCGTTGCTTTACTCTTGTTCCTCTTCTCTCATCCCACCAGCAACGCATGCGTGTTCTCCTGAATTAAACGAAAATTTCCATGAAACCGTCCAAAACTATGTAGCCAAGCGTCTCGGAAGTCGGGCCCAGGACAGGTCAAATATTGACGGAGCCTCACTAACTGCGGTTAGAGGCCGCCAAATAGTCTCTGCAAAGAGATCCCCGCAGCACTGGTAGCCTTGATCATGATTCGTGCGTTGCATCTGTCAGAAGTCATGAGGAAAATTGAGACGAGATGGGGCCGGCAATCTTGTGCGTTCTAGCCTGAGACAGGTTTCTGGCGTCATGAGACAGACTTGCTGCTGATAATAAATGATGAGACCATGCGCTGCATGCCGTGATATCCAGCTCTAAGTATGTGTGAGCGCTGCTTTCAGATTGTACTGGAGAAACAATTGTCTCAAGAAGACAAGACAAGCTTGTTTCGTGGCAACTCATCATTAAACAAGCCAAGCCAGAGATGAAGATGACGAATGGTGATTACGAGCTTTCATCTTCCGAGAATGAACTGCCGTTTATTTTTAGCCCGATTCAGAAATGGAATGACAGTCTCAAAAAACCGGAGGTATCAACGTAAAAGCTGGATCCAGAGACTTACTCCCTGCATTGCTTTCATCCGTTACGGCCGCCGTGTCTACCCTTCCTTTGCCGGACGCTTCGTCCAAGTCTCCTCCACATCTTCTCCGGGCGCCCCCCAAACGCCGTCTGACATCGGGTTTCTTGATAAGAATCTGACATTGCCAAGACCGGAGCAAACCACAGCCCAGCCCTCCCGTTTCACCGGAATCGACGGGCTCCCGTATTGTGCAGCTCCGAGGCTGGCATCTTCCAACGTCATTGAAAGATGTGGTATGGTGGCTTTGAGATACCATGACCCGTGCGGATTGTTAAGCTCTTAACTCTATGGTGGGCTTTTCTCTGTTTTGAATCAAGTCTCAAAGAACTCATAGCTAACGACATTCCTCCAAACTTCTGGTAAACTGTTTCGTCGTAGATGCAGGCCATAACACCTGACATCTGGCCATCTTACCTACTCCAAACCTCTTGAGTGAAAATGTGCCCGGCCAAGATGAGCCAGGACCGCACCAAACTTCAGCCCAGGATGATGGCTTCAACCCAGAAGAAACTCAAAGGTGACAGCCCAGGATGATGGCTTCAACCCAGAAGAAACTCAAAGGTGACAGCCCATCTCCATCATCTCGGCCCGTCGCCGGCTGATGCGGGGATGGGAGGCCACCACCTCAGGCAAGGTGAATAGCGAGGCACCCGGCCCTCTGAAGGTGGCTCCAGAACAAACATCAGGGCCAAGTTGCTTACTCCTTAGGCGGCTAGGCAGCAAACTAACCCCTGAAACTTGGTGACATCCAGGCAGTTCTTGGCTAAAGTCGTGCCTCTTCAGTGGGTCTCAGGGTCTCAGCCTCAGTGGGCATCCCCTGAAGATTGGAGGCATGGCTGCATGATTACGTCGAGGAGACACCTGAGATGCTGGGGAACCATCTGCCATCATCACTTCCGTTGCACCCGTGTCTTACTGCATGGAAATAACCTCACCCCCAAAATACAAAATACCAATTCGCAGACGAAAACAATCGCTTATACCTATTTTGGACATCTTCAATTCCTCAACCTACAATCTGCCATCTCCGACTTAGATTGACAACGCGCCGAACCTCCCCGAAACCCTCGATCCGATCCGCTCCCCTGACTTGGTCCCCGCCAATCGCTGCATGCAATGTCGTCGTAACGTCTCTCCAATCACCCGGCGATGAATCCCATCGTGTCTCAGACCACCGGTTCGACCGATCCCGCCATCACTGCTCTTCAGGGTGCAGCTCTTGCCTTTCACAAGAAGAAGCCTGCTCCGCCCCCTCCGAAGAAGGACAATGGCGCCTTGACTGCGGCCACGTCGGCGGGAAGGCCACGGAGTCCCTTCAAGCCCCAAAGTACAGGTGGAAGCGTCGCCGACGCTGAACAATATGCAGCCTTGAATACGGTCAGGTCGTTGCAGCTCGGCGCGGGTCCGTCGCAGTTGCACTCGGGGCATGTGGCCACGAAGCCGGATCCCAAGAGCGCAAGCTTCATCGCTGCGACGTTGGCCGCAAGCAGGAACTCAAGCCCGACCCCGAAAACGAGGACGCCCGGGAGGCGCACCAGTGTGGGTGCTGCGAGCGCATCGAGCAGTGTAGAGGTTGTCGATTCAGGGTCTATTGCGCCGACTGGATCCCTCATCTCCATGTTCGAGCAGGCCAGAGCTGGCGATCCCGTCAAGCGGCCATCGCCCAAGAGATCGCCAGTGCGGTCACGAGAAACATCCAGCGATAGCATAGCTGAGGAACACGAACCCCAGCCGCATCCTTCTCCTTTACGAACAAAACCGAGCCTCAAACCAAAGGTCAAGCCGAAGCCAAGGCCACTGACACCACCACCTGGACCCGTAACCAAGACTATACCAGAGATATTGTCACCCAAACCTCAGAGACCGCCGAAACCGATTATGAAGGCAGACCTGCGACCAAAGACACCTCCCCGAACCATCACGCGGGCACCGACCAAGGTGTTCTCGCCTCCAACTCCCAAACCTTCGAAACAAAGCCCAAAGCCTTCCATCCAGCGTCCTCCCACTCCACCTCAACCTCGTGGTTCAAAGAGATCTGCCACCCAAGCGAAATCAAAACCACCTGTCGTTACACTGAGGCAATCTACGCCCCGTCTAGCAGGCCTGCGGGTACAAGCCAATGTTGATCAACGTCCGACGAGCTCTGGCACGGTTTCATCCGATGATACCTTTGTATCCGCATCCTCTGTTCAGTCGCCTGAGCATCCCTCACCTCCCGTACGTCTTAAACATAGACGACAAGTTTCAGCAAGTATGCCTCCTTCGCCAACACGCGAGGTCAGGCGTCACAATCCCAAGGCGGCTTCCGTCACAAGCCTGCCTTTGGACTCACTCACAGACGCCATCATGGCCAGCTCCCTCGCATCTACTCGTCTCACGCCTCACAACACTGGAGGCAGTCTTACCAGTCCCCCATTGCCCAGGAGACACAAGTCACCGCGATTAATGCAGACCCTACGACAACCTGTCAAGGCATCAGACGAGGAAGAACGTTACAAGAAGGGACATCTCTCAAAATTACACGGCGCAAAGAAGCACTCGCATCACGAGGGCTCGCGGAAACGCTGGCGGGAGGAGATTACACCTCGGGAGCGGAAACGGTACGAAGCTGTGTGGGCGTCAAACCGTGGCGTCTTGCTGGACATGGCAAATGCAGCGGGCGTGGGAGCCAGGGGAGACCTCTCAGAGTATGTACTCAACGTTGTAGTCCGACAAATCTGGAGGCGTTCTCGTCTGCCGGAAGACGAGCTGGCCGAGGTCTGGGACCTTGTCGATCGTCAAGGAGGTGGCGTACTCGGACGCCAGGAGTTTGTTGTGGGCATGTGGTTGATAGACCAGCGGCTGCGAGGACGCAAGATTCCGGCCAGGGTGAGCGACAGCGTTTGGGGGAGCGCGAATGGGATGAAGATTATGACGCCCAAGGTCAAGTAAGCAGAAGTAGATGAGCATTGATTGGTAATAGATACAGAGACGAAGAGCTTGGTGAGCGGTCGGCAATGGTTTTGGGCGACGACTACGCGCCGGAGATGATACCCTATCTAGAGAATATATACATCTTGCAAGAGCATACATAGACTTGTGGATAATGCCATGACATCACGTTGGATACAAAAGTTCCCGGGAAGTTTTATGTATATGTAAGTAACCAATCTATCGTATATGTACTCGAACTGATTCCTATCCATCAATCACACCTCGGCATGTGTATCACTTCAGGATCCCATGCCGCACATTTTATGCGATGAAGCCCCCCTTTTCACACCTGCCAGGGACACTGCCCCCCCATTGCACCCAGCAAGCGCCATGATAGCTAGCTTAGACAGCGCTGACCTTGTAGGTGGTGCTGGTCTCATCGCCAAAGGTGATGGAGACGTTGTAGTTGGAGATTGTGGTGCCGCTGGAGGCGCCGTACAGGCTGTACAGGCCGGCGGCGAAGACGGCGTCGCCCTTGGGGGCGCTGGAGGAGACGGTGACGGTCTTGTTGAAGTTGCTGCCCTGGTTGGACTCGTCTTGAAACAATGTTAGCTGACGTTCATGCGCATATATAGAGGGGAAGGAAGGGGGGAAGCATACCGGGTCCGAGGTAGAAGGAATCGACGACGGTGCCCAGCGACCCCGGGTACCCGGCGCCGGGGGTGTAGCCAAAGGCGATGGCGACATCGTAGACGGACTGGATGTAGTTTGAGCTCTGGATGATGACGTTGAAGGTGTCGCCGGGCTTGATGGTCTCGGGGACGGCGATGCCGGTGATGCGGGCGTGGGCTCCGGCGAGGAGGGCGGCGGCGGCGGCGAGGGACAGACGCATTTTGAAGGTTTTTTGGAAGAAGAAGAAGAAGGGGCTGAAAGATGAAAGTTGAAAGTTGTAGTTTGTATTGGATGGTTGAGTTGTGATGATGAGTTTGGTTCGAGAGAGCATCAACGTCGACTCCCTTTATACATTTTCGCCTCGCTACCTATACTCACGTTCGTCCCCTTGACGGCGTTACATTTCAACGTCTCATCAACCCCATACAATGCTACAACAACAAACCACTCGGCTTCCAAGCAGAACAATTCTATTTTCAGCCTTCCCAGGCATTTTCCTCCCCATCTCGTATTATTTCTCCGTCAACCGGGAGTTCCCCACCGCTGATCCTTCCCGTCATGCCGAGTTGTCCGGGGGGGGGATAGACTAAGTACCAAAGGAGAGAGGAGAGGACTGTGTTGTCAGCCGCCGCCTCATTTTTCCATTTTCCATTTTTCAATTTACACAGTGAGGTTGACTACCCGGTCGAGGTGATTTCACGCAAAGAATAACTGGGAGGGAGGTTCGGAGTGTGGGCTTATCGTCAGCGGCAGGTTGTGCCGAGATGACCCCTAGTCTTTGACTCTACCCATCACACGCATTGCGGCTCATGATGCCATCTTATTTGGCGGTTGTGAAATACGGGGTGATTGGTCTGGGGATCGACATTGTCACCCGTTGGGCTGCGCCATTGCACCATCAGCGAGAATGTGCCATGGGATGAGCCTGTGTCTCAGCTGTACTGTAGACAACCATCCTACAGACTCTGTGAATGAGCTGTGAACCTCCAGTTCATCCGCCTTCGTCATGGACGAAACGAATACTCGTTGAAGTGGTGATTCAGTTCCTCCTCCAACCCCTTCGAATACACGGACACAGAAACACGGACCTTTAGCCAAGCAAACACATCCCGCGGATACGAGCTTCCGGAGACCTTGCAACGATACCTGGGCGTATGTAACTTGCTCAACCCTTGCTGCATTCTTTCCTCTCCTCTCCACACTATTATACCCGAATTCCGAAAGAGACGGGCCAATAACAACAAAACAGGCGGGGAAATACAAAAGGTGATGTAATGTTAATGAGAACCTTTTTTTTACTTTCTTTTTTTAATATGTCGACTGTGACTGCGACTGTGACTGTAACGTTCCCATAAGAAAGATTGCAAAATGGCGGTGGCGGAAAGTAATGTAACTAACAAGCGGCGAGTCTTACATATTTGCTAGCAACTGAATATGGAGTCAGGTAGGCAAGTAGATCCCTACACTACCTAAGTTAGGTAGTCAGTAACTAATGTACGTTAACGTCGGGCTGAGCTGTCACTTTATTAGACAATACCTCGTCCCTGTTTCATCATCTGTGCATTTCCTGCCCAATATATTGCACGCCTGCGTAATTCAAACGGTTTTACATATCCACGGTAAGGAAAAGCCATGCATCTTGACTCAGCATGTCATCACCGCCTTCACCTCCACGAGACACGAGGACCATGACCTCATCACCGCTCTTGAAACTATTTGTCATTTTCATTACGTGCAAAACCTCTCCCCCTTCCAACTTTTTGGTGATAAAAACTTCCTGGAAATGCTATACGCAAAACAATGAGAACCTGACCTCATCCGGATTACTCCTCCATCTCATCGCCCTGAGCTGCCTCACGAGCTGCCTTGGCCTCCTTCTTGGCCTTGAACGCAGCTACCCATTCCTTTGCCTTGGCCATGACCCTCTCCTCGCCCTTGGGATCCAGCTTCTTCTCCCACGCGGCCCACCGTCTGAACCACTTCTCGGCCTGGAACTGCTTCAGCCCCTTGGCCCTCGTCCTCCGCTCAAACACCTCTCTCACCGCGGCCGGATCGGCGTCAGATCCTGACAGGCCCATCTCGAGGTCGAGCAGCTGACTCCACAGGTCACCCTTTCCGGACCAGGCATCCAGTAATTTCGTGAAAGCGGTGCGTCCAACCTCTGGCTCGCCATTGGGCGACTGGAACTCGAGGGCGGCGAAACGGCTGACAAGGTTGCGTTGGTGCTCCTCGGGCAGTCGTCTTACGGCATCGGGGAGCAGAGCACGAGCTCGGACGGGCTCGTTGCGGGTGACGTGCAGGAAGTGTGCGTAGTTTTCCCACACAGAGGGGGATTTGGCTCCAAACTTCTTGATCATGGTTTGGAACAAGTCATCAGCAGCCTATCTCGTAGTTAGCAATCATTTCTTCTCAAAGCTGCCAAGATATGCCCACCTTGAGCTTCTCAGACTGGATGTAGATGCTGGCCAGTCGCTCAAACACCTTTTGCTCGTCATTATACTGGCAGGCCCGCTTGAATACTTCCTCCACCGTGTGCTTGTTGCCGTATGCAACCTCCAAGTTGAGGTACGCAACCCAAACGTTTAGCTTCTCATCTTCCTCACGGATGTTGATGGACTTGATGGCGCGCTCGGCAACTTCACGAGCCTTGGAGAGCTCGCTGACCTGCATCTGGAACGCCATGTAGGCAATCCAAAGCTCCGAGGAGTCGGGCTGACCTAGCAAAAGTCGTTCGTAGTCGCTCGAGGTCTGAGGGCCGTTTACGTCGAGCTCGGCCGTCTTGTCGACCTCGATTTCCGTCTTGCTTCGCTTCTTTTTCTTCTTCTTGTCGTCATTCTTGGACTGCTCCTCCGACTCTGATTCCGAATTGGCAAAGGGATCAGCAGTCCATTCTGACTTCTTGCCCACGCCGAGACCCTTGGTCTTCGTTGGCCGTGGCTCATCCTCCTCGCTATCATCATCCTCGTCATCTTCATCTTCACCTTCATCACTGTCTTCATCCTCATCCTCATCCTCATCCTCCTCTTCATCGTCATCCGAGTCGCCAGCGTTATCAGTACCAAAAATCTCCACGCCACCATTGCCCATTTCCACGTCTTCGTCGCTATCCTCTCCAAGTTCAGCCCCTTCATCAGAATCCATATCGGTATCTTCATCCTCGAATAATGAAGGCTTCAAGCCAAACGTAATTCGCCTTTTTTGTGAATCAACCTCCAGTACCAGTGCCTTGACAGCATCACCCTCCTTGTACAGTTTGGTAGCGTCCTGAACAGGCTTCTCAGCCATCTGAGAGCGATGGCAGAGACCACTGACGTTCGACGAGTTGTCGACAAGGATGAAGGCTCCGTACTCTGCGACCTTTCGTACTGTTCCAGTGACAGTTTGGCCCTCTTGAATGTCGCTGTACGTAATCGGCGGTGTGTAGTCCTCGTCCACGACGGATGATTTCAGGCTCAACTCGACATGTCGCGTAGCCACATCTACAGCAATCACTCTGCCCTTGACCATCTGATCAATCTGGAAGTGATCCTTCCATTCCTTCAGGAACCTGTCAGACAGATTTGAGATCTTGACGAGAGCAGAAACTTGGCCACCGAGCAAAACGAATAAACCCTTGTCAGATACATTCTTGACGAAGCCTCTGACAATATCACCTGCGCTCAATTGCGTTATTTCGGAGATTTCCTTGTCCTTGATGGGAAGTGAAGAGCTCATGATGCGGGATGGTCGAGTAGACAGTCGCAGTTTCTTGTTGGGCTGGTCAAGTTCCACAACTGACACGCGAATAATCTCGCCCTTCTTAAAGTTGAGGATATTCACATTATCGTAGTCGTCAGCAATGTCGGGCAAGTGAACGGCGCCGGAAACGAGTTCGCTCAGTTTGACCAGAATCTGACGCTCGTTGATCTTTGTGATTCGACCAGGAAGAACCATGTTCTGTTTCAAGGAACCCCAGTTGATTTCAGTCGCGTTCGAAGACCGGGCAGTTAGGTCCAGACGCTTACTGGCAGCATCTACCGCGGTTACTCTGACCTTTAATGCTGAGCCAACGGGGAAATTGGATTCAAGATCGTCGAGTTGTGACAGATCATCAGAAGCGTCCATGGCAGCAATACGACCGCGAACCGATGGGGAAAGGTTTACCCAAAGGAACTGGGATGAAGAATTGTTGACGTACGCAATGTAACTTTCGCCGACCTTGATGTTGTCCAGAGTCAAAGGCTCGAGTGATTTGGCTTTGAGATCGCTTGGCTTGGTAGTTAATTCCAGAACAGAGTGAACCGACCGATGAGAGAAGGGAAGGAAGCGGTGATCCTTGGCATCATGAACACCCATGATACGGACTTTGAGCACCTGCTTCTTGCGGAATGGGCCAAGAGGATCCTTAGGGTCGGTGATGTCCTCCCATGTGTCGAAAACCTGGGATACATCGATTCGTCCTTGTGTCTGGGTATCAGCAAGTTGTACGTTGAGTTGGGTATCCTTTGTTGATGTGATCTTTGCTTCCGTGATAACTCCAAACGAGAGGTTGTCGGTAGGCTTCTTGTCCTCGGCCTTGTCCTTCTTTTCTACTTCCGATTTGTCCTTGAAGTCCGGGGGCGACACCATGATTCGCTTGAGATCCGGGATCACAGAGGTAATCTTGACTTCAATAGACTGGTTCTCGTGCATTCCAAAGTTAGGCTGGGATTGGACATCACTAGAAAGACGTCCCTTGGGAAGCAGGGCATCCAGGTTTCCAGCAAATCGCACAAAAACGGCTGTGGCTGTAATTCGACGCACAAATCCAGCAACAACCCTGCCATCCCTGGCGTCCTCGAAGGAAGTGAGCAGGCTTCCATCCTTGGCCGCGCTGACAAGGCTTGGCTTCTTGGTTAAAATGATGGCGCGACGCTTTTCATTCTTCTCGAGAACCATGAGGTTGGAGAGAGTCTGGCCAACAGAAATCCTCTTCAAATCATACTGGTTCTTTGACACTGATTTGTCCGTGAGTTGTCCGACGGGAAGAATCGCCTTCAGTCCGCTGTCGAGCTCGACAAAGACCTGATCCTCAGTCTTTTGTGTGACCTTGGCAGAGACAATATCGCCAACATTCAAGGCCTTCAACGCATTCTGCTTATCCAAGCCAAAGGCCGAAGGGTCCTTGCAAGACACAACCAGCCTCCTCCTTTCAGGGTCGACATCCAAAACATGTACGCTAACGACCTGGCCAACACGAAAGTGGGTGTTCGGGTCTTGAATATAAGCTTCGCTCATCTCGGAGACTGGCAGGTAACCCCTCAATCGGCCAAAGAACTGGATCAGAGCGCCTGCGGGTTGGATCTTGATTATGGTACCGGGCACGTGGATGCCAACACTGACGTCTTCATACGACTTGATAACAGGGGCCTCAGAATTCACCAGCGTCTTCTTGAGCGTGAATCGTATCTGTCGCTTGGACAAATCGGTAGACAGCACTCGAGCTTTCACCTTCATACCTTCACGGAACTTCTTCTCGGGGTTTTTGAGCTGTACATCTGAGAGGTGAAGCTCGGGCACAAGACCGCTTAAGCCCTCGGAGATGCTCAGGATCAGTCCACTGACTCCCTTCTCTCCAACCAGCACCTTGGTGATATTACCAGTGACAATGGCACCGATAGGAACATCTTCAAGGCGGAGGTATTCGCGATCCAGGATTGACTTCTCCAGAGAAATCTGGCAAATTCCGTCCACCTCATTGTACCCAACAACACGACCCTTATGCTCGGAGCCAACTTTGTAGGGGCCACTAGTCTCATACAGAGCGTCCACTTTGCCATCTTTTACTCGAGAAATGTGAACAAAGCCGCTCAAGCCGGGGATGCCAAGGTCAACAAAGAGGCCAATTTCAGCTTC
Source organism: Rugonectria rugulosa (assembly GCA_023509875.1). Lineage (NCBI taxonomy): Eukaryota > Fungi > Ascomycota > Sordariomycetes > Hypocreales > Nectriaceae > Rugonectria > Rugonectria rugulosa. The sequence continues at coordinate 43,861 of JALNIO010001512.1, forward strand.
CACATGACGAACTGTGCATTTCTCTACCAGCGATGAGATAGGGAGCAGTTCGGTGGGAAGCTTCTTGGCGTCTGTCGACTTAGTAGGGCGTTTCTGCTGGAGTGATGTGATGTGAGGAAGGAGAGAAATTCCGAGTTTAGGCTCTTTGGCAGCAGGGAAATTGCAGATGATTCTGGCCTTGACCCTTGAGCCGATCTTGTAAGTGGACTCGAGGCTCACTCCAATAGGACCAACACCGGAGTGAACAAGGTCCGCAGTGACATCGAGATGGCCCATAACCTTTCCAACGAATCCACGGCGGTCGGTGTTGGTGACGAGTACGTCGGCAATGGTGCCAGGCAGATAGCTACTTATGGTAGTGGCGTCCGTTGGAACAGCTTTGGGGTCTCCAAGGTTCTCTTGTTTCAACGAGAGTTGGGCGATCTTTCCGTTGGCACCCTTTGACGTGACCTGGCAGAGGAAGACAGCTCCAGGTTGCAATCTCTCCTCATCAATACTAGAATCGAGTTCACTCCTGGCCAAGAATGCATTCAAGCCCGAGATGCCTAGATCCATGACGAAACCTCGATCCTCGACACTAACAACAGCCGCCATAACGGTACTATTCGCAACGACGTCACCCTTTTCTAGTCCGGTATTGGCATCGGTAGGGCGCAAAGACAGTTCGATTCGTCGCTGTTTCTTTGATGTGACGGTCTCGTCCATGGTAGAAGTGACGTATGTACGAAGATATTGACCAATTGTGAAAATGGAGTTTAGGTCGACATCGTCATCTTTGGGATCCTCCTCCTCTTCATCGTCTTCCTCGTCTTTCTCAACGGTATCATTTTGCAGTCTTTCCGTCAACTGTTCCGATACTGACACAATCGAGACGTGACCGGTAAGATTGTTCGGGAGGGAGACCTCAATATCTAGGCTGTTGATTTTCGAGACCTGGCCAAGGACTAAAGAGCCTTTGACGAGTTTCTAAAAACTGTGAGTGTGTGCTAATAAGTTTGGGGAATACCTGATCATACTTTGAAGCTCAAACTCTCAACCTTAACAGTCTCTTCTGTCTCTGTAGCAGCGCCAGTCTTTCCACGTTTCTTGTTGGTTCCGAGGACTGTCTTGCGCTTCCGTTTGCTAAGTGCCTTGCCAGCAGTGTTGAATTCCTCGTCGCGCAAAGCGTCGGCCTTGGCTTCCAATTGAATTTGCTTCTGTTCTAGAGGTGTGAGGACACTACCCCCGCCTCGGGGGAACATTGGTTCCTCATCCTTCAACACGGAAACAAGAGGACCCTTTTCCGCATTGTCGGAGCTCGTCTTCGGTTTCGAGGTACTCGATGGATTCGCAGCTTTTGCAGAGGCGTCATTTTTTGAGGGTCCCGCTTCTTTCGTATTCTTTGCAGACTTGGGAGGAGGATTACCCCCGGGGGCATCCTTTCGCTTAAGGTTGCTCATTGCCAAAGATGTCGGCGCATCAACAGTGAACTGCGACGCTTGAGACGAAGAGTGGGATCGTACCTAGAAACTCATGGCGTTGAATTTTTTTTTTCTAACAGCAAGAGGGACGATAAGGTGATAACGATAGTACTATCGATAAGAAATTTCAATGGGTCCAGTGCGTCTGACCCACCTCACGTGCCGCTGTAGCATGCAAACATGGCGTCAAGTTATCCCGAGTCCGAGAGGATGACCACCCGTCATGACCCAACTCCAGTCCTAAGCACCCGAAATCAAGCGACAAGGGTACCAAGGCACCACGCGTGTGCCCCTGTCGCGCCTTTTTACTGGAGCCTGGCCTTCACTACGTCGCTAATCCTCTTTTGTCTCTGGCGGGGCGAGGGGTTGGCTGATAACAGGGACCAAAGTAACCCTTCTGAGGACAACGACTGAACTAACAACCTGGAACTCTCGACCTATTTAAAACCAAAAATCAATAAATGACGACAAAAACACGACCTTAGGCCACGTTTCGTACTCCGGCTCATGGCATCTTCACCCTCGTTACCTTAATTCGTGATGCTTCCCCGAAAGAGGGCGCGCCCCAACCCGGCGGAAGCAAAGCAGTCTCCATCTACATCTACACCAGGCGAATCAACGGAGCCTACGTCACTATCACAGGCACCCGTATCCTCCTCGGCGACAAGGTCCAGCAGCGACCAACAAATGTCTCCTTCACGACATGCAAATGGCAGCGATCCATCTTTAGTGCCTGGACAAGACAAACAACACGCTGTATGATGTCTCCCTTTCGTCAACTACTCCGTGCTTTCCATCTCCCATCCACAAAGGCGTACCTAAACTTACTCCTCCAGATCAAAAAGGCGAAGAGCTGGTATGGGCCCTGGCCAGCACCACCAAAGGCAACGGCCTCGACATCCATCGCCAAAGAGCATATCCTCGGCGGTACCATCAAATCAAAGAAGGCGCCTGATCTAAGTCGGTTCGAATCTAAAAAGGCCGACGACTCAGCCAGCATACACAGTACCAACGGAAGCATCCGAGGCTTACCCAAGATCCCTGAAATGAAGGTGAACGGCATGGAAACAGACGAGACAATGGCGAAAGGCGACGCTCCGCAAACCACAAGTCCGAAACCTGCAGATGATTCTCCCGCTTTGCAAGATTCTGAACCTCCAAAGGACAAGGACAAGCCAAGTAACGAGACACCGACGGCTCCATCGACCGCGTCTCAACCTCCAACATCGTCGGGCTGGTTCAGCTGGTTATCCCGGGTGCCAGACTCTGACCCCAAGAATGGATCAGCTGCAAGCAATCCCGAAAATATCAAGGAATTTCCTGGCGATGCAAAGGACGACACGGATTATGGACCAAAGGATGCGCCGAATGAAACTCCGAGAGAACCCGAACAGTCCCGACCCATTACACCTCCTGCACAAACAGACCTGCCGGAACATGACTCCCCCCAGGTTGCCAAAAGCGCCCCGACAACATCATGGTTTGGATTTTGGCAGCCCTCGAATCAGTCGACAAAGACAGATCCAACACCGGATATTGAGCGCGATCCAGCACAAAATCAAGCTTCAGAGGATGTGACTATGACGGATGCACCACCACTTGTCCACAAGCATGAACCTGCTCCCCGGGCGGGATCTACCTGGGCTTTTTGGTCAAGGGATTCTCCCAAAGTCAAGGGAACGGCAACTTTGCCGGAGTCTGGAGAGATTGCAGTTATGGGCGAAGGATCTGAAGCACATCCCAAGCCCATGGAAGAGTGTGATGTATCTCAGAGTCCAAGCAAGACTCAAGGCGCTGCCAAACCTAAGGATATCCAGACCGGAGGCAGGTCAACGTGGCGAAGGAATAAGAGAAACCGGCCTCGGTCTATTGAGGTAGATCTAGCAACATCGCCAGCATCAGGCGCATCCACACCCACCAGCAAGGCTCCTCAGACGCCGGATCTTAGTCAAACGGCGGTAAACCCAGCCAAGGTTAACTCTTCAAACCAATCCATTGCCGAGTCCGAGGTTTCGGCAAAGCTATCAAATAATCTCCTACTTCCGAACTTTACCAGCACCTACCAGATGAAGGAGAATCCGTCCATTCTCAAACAAATCACACAGTTCCTCCTCCGAACTCAGCAACCACCTGCCAACCACGTACTTCGAGTCAAGGAACCCCCGAAGATTCGAAAGGCAATCGCTATCGGCGTTCACGGTCTTTTTCCCGCAACCTACCTACGGCCGATGATTGGACAACCTACAGGCACCTCACTCCGTTTTGCCAGCCTCTGCGCCGAGGGCATCCGACGTTGGGCAGAAAATCACGGCTGTGGCGATTGTGAGATTGAAAAGGTCGCGCTCGAGGGCGAAGGCAAGATCAAAGATCGAGTAGAAAATCTCTGGAAGCTCATGCTGAACTGGATGGAGCACATTAGAAGTGCAGATCTTGTTCTTATCGCGTGCCACTCTCAGGGTGTCCCGGTTAGCATTATGCTGCTGGAGAAACTCATTGATCTTGGAATCATCACCAACGCCAAGATTGGAGTTTGTGCCATGGCCGGAGTCTCCATGGGACCGTTCCCAGACATCAAGTCAAGCTTGTTAATGGGCTCGGCAGCCGAACTCTGGGACTTTGCCAATCCTGAGAGCGATAATTCCAAACGGTTCGAGGTATCTCTCAAGCATGTTCTCGATCACGGTGCCCGTATCACTTTTATCGGGAGTATTGATGATCAACTAGTCCCCATGGAGGTAAGTTCTCCTACTACGCTTCTTCACTTATCACTAACATCAAATCAAGTCGGCCGTCTACTCTCCCGCCAATCACCCTTATATCTACCGTGCCGTTTTTATCGATGGTCGTGTCCATGCGCCGGACTTCATTGCTCATCTCGTCGGGTTTGCTTTGAAGCTTCGTAATCTCGGAGTCTCTGATCACGGTCTCATCCGCGAGCTCTCTGTCTCTCTCGCCGGATCTCTTTATTCTGGAGCTGGCCATTCTCGGCTCTATTTTGACGATACCGTTTATGATCTTGCCATATCGCACACTCTCGAGACAGCTCCCATTCAACATATTCCTCCGTGCGAGATTACACCGCGCCAAGGTCCTCTCGCATCCGCAAACCCATACGTTTTACCGTGGATCATGCGAGGGCTCCTCGAAGAGGACTTTGTGAAAACGGAGCTGAGTGCTGAAGCAGATGAGCTCCTTCGGCAGTTTGATGCTTGGAAGCCCACGAACAAAGCTCTCAAGGACGTCAAGTATCGGCTGGAAGCAGTCCGATCAAAACTATGACCAGCACGACGGTTTTCAAGCCCTTATCTCATTTGAAATTTTTCGTATATACCCCAGCGCAATTGAAAGGAATACAGAACGGGGAACAATCACCGGCGCAACATACAGGTAGATGGAGGAGAAATTTGTCTAACGGTTGATGAGTTTGCTTGGAGTTTATTTGGACAAGAACATATCTTGGGTCATAGAAATCTAATAGATAAAAAATATTCATCCAACAAGACCATTTCACCATGTACGTGTTGGATCAACCATCTCAAAATCAGCGGGTTTATACACTTTCTATGTTTGCATACAGGTGCCTCTATAATGCATCTTGCCCCGACATTCCTCGAGTTCACCCATTTTTTGAGTATATACATCATCGACCAGATCCAGACGTTACATCCCTTTCGTACATTCAACTCTTTCCGTCATGCTACATTTTTGGCGCTCGCCTACCCTGCCGCGACGCCAGATTTGTTCCCGTCCGATATATGCTTGTACAAGAGCTATAATACATCCCCCTCGTTCCTCCTCTTTCATCGTTGCATCGTTACTCACGTTTTGTTGGAGTGGCGTGTGTGATCCGCGAGGTCCTTCTATACCCTGGGACGAATTAGGAGCCATTAAGTTCCCCCCTCCTTGCGGACAACGTCTTGACATCCGGGGTTGGATTTGGTGAAAAATCTAAATGATCGTTCGGGTTCGTTTAACGGCTGCCGAGCTTCCAGCTCTCGATCCGGTCTTGGATCTGATCCCAGGACATGGTGTGGTTGCTCACGCCGTAGGCCTGAGCCTCCTGCAGCACAACGGTTGGAGCGCCGCTGCCCTGGCCGGGGTTCTTCACCATGCCGCCCACGACCATCTTGGCCACGCGGCGGAGATCTTGCACCGTCACGGCGTTGATCTTGTCGCACATGACTTGCACGGGGATCTTGCGGCCATGGACCTGGATAGAGCGACCGAGGTCCTCAAGCTCGACCATGCGGCTCTCGAGGTTCATGAGTAGACTGGAGCGGAGTTGGTTCTTGGCTCGCGAAACCTCTTGTGGCTGGAGGCTGGAGAATCCGGATTCGAGGGTCAGAGCTCGAAGCTCTTGGCAGATGACATCAATCATGGCAGCAGTGCGGCCTGGAAGGCAGGACGCTGAGATGCCGAAGAGGCCAGAGTCGGTATACGAGTGGTTAAATGAGACGCACGACTCGACCCAGCCGTACTGGTTAAGCACATTGGTGTAGAGACGCGAGTACATGCCCTTGCCAGGGCCTCCAGCGGAGAAGGAACCGCCTCCACCGAGGAGAGTCTGCAAAGTAGCCAGGGCGTAGATATCTTCAGAAGCGACAGGCAGTCCTTCGAAAGCGACGTGGATATGTGTGAAACTGGGAAGGCCGCTGAGCGAAGGGGGTTGAGGAGGAAGTGAGAGGAAGCCACCGCTGTAGTGAGATGGCTGCTTAAGTTCTAACTGTGAGGGGGGAGTGCCGATCACGGCGGCGTTTTTGGAGGCGGAAGTAGAGATATTCTTAAAGAAGGGAATTTTGGAGAGGAGGTTTGGCGAAGAGGACGAAGCTGATGAAGAGAGAGACGATACACTTGCTTCGCTTTCTGACAGTTCGCTCTCGCTCGTCTCTGATCCAGTTCTTGGCTGCACCTCGCTGTTGACCATGTCGCCAAAGAACTTGTCTGCCAAGTCAACTGCCTCGCCGTGCCCAACGCCAGCGAACGCTACAACCATGCGCTCAGGGCGATAGAATAAGTCACGATACAGTTGTACAGTATTTCGGTCAATGCTTCCGAGCCGGTCTTCCGGACACAACAGCGGGTTTCCAAGAGTGTTGTCCTTGAACGCAGCAGTGTGCACAAGCTCGGGGAGGATGAGTTCCGGCTTGCTCCAGATCTCGCGAATCTCGTAGCGAGCAGTCTCGAGCTGGTCGGCAACCTCAGAGTCGGTGATTTGGGGGTCTCGGATCGTCTCGGCGAGCAGCTGGACGGTTTGGGGCACGGCGTTGTTGAAGGTGGCGGCCTGGTACATCATGGACTCGCGAGAGCTGGCGCACTGGATGTTGCCGCCAAGGGCTTCAAGCTGTTCGAGCATTTCGTCGGCGGAGTGTTTCGAGGTGGACTTGAAGGCCAGTCGGTCCATGATGTGCGAGACACCGCGAAGGGAATCGTTTTCGAACCGAGAGCCTCCTTCGACGTAGACGCCGACACCGGCAAAGGACCCGGGAAGAGCTTCGGAAGCGACGCGAAGACCGTTGGGGAGAGTCGTAACATTATCAAGTTTCTCGGGGTTCAACTGTAGTAAATTGTTAGTCATTATGATCTCCTTCCATGAAAACAGTGACTAAATCGGTCCTTCATACCTGAGCATGCTGAGCCATGGTCCTCCGGGCAGACAGCGAAAGGCCAGCCGCCCGTCCTGAAAGACGAGAGCCCGAGGCCCGAAGCCTCGAAGGCAGCCGTGCGCTCAATTGTCGTAACATGATTGCTGACCCAAGAGAAATTAAAGACGGCTCTGCAGCAAAACTATGCATACAAGTTTGCGCCCAGGCCTTGGATAGAAATTTGGCCACCCGCCCGCAATCGCAGTATCGGATTCGGCGATAGGCCGGATCATCTCGGTGCCGGGGATTGAAGGATGACATAATACCCCGGAATTGGTGGAGTTACCCAATTAGGAAGGGCTGAAAAGTCATCCCAACGTCGTGTAAGAAGTGAAGTCTTGAGTATAAATCCATCCGATTCCATCACGAATCATGTTAATACGACTGGTGGCAGATAATTTGTTACTCTCCCTTCAATTCTGCACTTTCTCAAAAGATCTTCACGAAGAACTTCTTCCTGGAATTGGGCCAAAGACTGGAGGATCAAGAGGGCTCGCTCGAAAATCTTGGCAGTCGGGAATTCTTCCAGCAACCCCCCAGACGATTCAGTGTTTATTTGAGTCAAGACACTCAAATGCACTATCCCTGTATTTGAACGTTTGATAATCACGCCCAGCACGTGTCCCCTCGAGACCCAGTTCCGAATAGGGGGCCCGAACTTGCTAGCAACCATGTCTCAAAATGAATGCAACGGTTGTGCAAACGCGCATATGAAAGAGGTCAGATGAGAACAAGTACAGACAAGAAATGACGAAGTAAAAGGATATATTAACAAAAGTTCGCGGCTGTTCAACGCTGTATATTTAATCCATCTCATTATCAACCTTGCCCGATCCCACAAGTATTCCAACTCACTTGAGGAATCACGGTATATAAAGTATGCCAAGTTATCTACGTCGATTGACTCAGGAAACCCAAAACTTGTCCTGAGCTCTGCTACGGCCGTGTGCAAAAAAAAAA
>JALNIO010001517.1:0-11327 GCA_023509875.1 Rugonectria rugulosa
ATCATAAGAGCGTGCTCTATAACCTATTAACCACGTTTCAACTCAAACCTTTGACAAGTCAGTTGTTCGTCCATATTCATATACCTGGATCTAGTCGATTGCTCAGTCATCTATATCATGTCTCATGCCCCGTCATAATGTACATTACTGCCCAAACTCGTCAATCACGCTGCGCGACTCGACAAACGCGTCGTTGACGCCCACGAAACCCATGTCGAGCCCAAAGTTCTCCGGACCGCCCACCTTCATCCCCCTTTCCGTCTTCCACAGCGGGTGCGCCGGCAGCGCAATCACGTTGACGCGCAGCCCGTACCGCAGGTCCTGCGAGCCAATGGCCTCGCCGTCCTGGCCGAGGATGGAGATGAGGTCGGGCACCGTGCAGACCACCTCCTGCGTGGCCTCGGTGCCAGCGGCGTCGGTCAGCGCCGCGTACAGGAACTCGTTCTGGAACGGGATCGTCATGTGCCGGTCCGTCGGCACGGCCTGCTTGCTCGTGTTGGAGGGATCGCGGTCCTCGTCTTTCAGGGGAGCAATCACGACGGCGCCCATGGTGTAGCCGCCGCCAATGTATCGCTTGACGTCGACAATCTTGCCTGTGAATAAGAGCTTTCCAGCGCACACGTCGAACTGTTCACGTTAGAGTCGGCTCGGCAAAGGGGTTGGAGTTTACGTACAATAGCATCGACGTAGTTGATCTTCTTGCGACGGGCCAGGTGCACCGCGCGTCCCAGGTACCACGCAAGGGATACAGTGTTGGGCACGCCGTAGGACTTGATGACGGAGCCGGGCAGGGGCTTTGCACACACGGCGCAGCCGAGACCGAGCTCGATGGCCGTCGTGCGGAGGATGCTCTCCAGGCGTACGGGGGTGTCGGTATTCTGCTCGAGTTAGACGTGTCGGTAATCTGGGCGAGCGACTTACCATGACGACAGACGAGTTTCCTCTTGCGTCGGCGAGCACGCAGGGCGCGAGGGAGTGGCCGTAGACGCTGAATGTGGCTGCGCAGTGTTAGATACGCCAGACAACGAATTGCGTATGCTTACCGTGGTACATTGTCGGATAGGCTCTGCCCATGGCGTCGCCGTCAATGACGGGCACGTCAAAGTGAACACCAGTCGGGAACGCGCTCATGCCGTTTCCTCCGCCACTAATCAGTCAGCATGGCGCAAACAAGGTCGCGTAGGAATCTCACATCTCATCGATAAACATGCCCTCAAAGGACGTGATGCCCAGGACCTTGTTGACGGCCTCGACGCCGGCAGCAATCTCGTTGCCTCCGGCGATGCGCTCGTTAATCACGCTCGGGCTGCCGTACCAGGAACCAAAGCACACGGTGTCGGTGTCCTTGAGCGCCTTGGGCGATATCACCCTCATCTTGTCCTTGGGGCTCGACCGCAGCGAGTGCAGCCCCTTGAGGTACTCGTGGTGCGTCGGTCCGCCTCCGCCGGTGCCGAGGACGCCGCATCCGGTCGAGAGAAGCTCCAAATCCACCTCGGACAGGTACCACACGCTGTCGCGCACGTCTGGACGATACGTGGCGAGGTCTACGTACAGCGAGGGCTTGGTCGTCGGCTCCAGGGCGTTGGGGACGCTCGTCTTCTGGCCTTCGTCCTCGTACTTGGTCTCGTCCGCGTCCGACATGGGCGGCGACGGAGGTGGCGTCAGGTCGTCCGGGATGGACAGCCGACCGACGGCTCTGATCTGGATGCGGATGGCGCCGTTGTGCATGTACTGGAGCGGCATCTTGTTGATTTCCACAATCTTGACGTCGTCGCGGGCGGCGCCCTTTTGCACGGCGAGGTCTATGGCCTTGTGCTTGGCAGCCTCGACGACGTCCTTTTCATCACGCCCGTTGGGAATTTCTACAATGTCAATGTCGCCAGACACCTTGGCAATGGCTGCTCCTACGGCGTTGGCGGCGCCTTGATGGATGGGCCGCGTGCACCTGTCGACGCCCTCGAGCTCGTCCGTCACCAGCAGCGCGCCGCCGCCCACCAGGAGCACATGCACCGGGGCGGCTGAAACCTTCATCTGCTCAATGACACGCTCCAGGATCCTCTTAATCTCCCTGCGGGCGCTCTCGATCACGGGCTGCGGCACGTCCTGCACGAGACCGGGGTCTCCGAGCCTGCTGCTGCCCAGCGCCACCACCACGTCCGTGGCCGTCAGCGTATCGCCGCCAAAGACCTTGGCCTGCTGCTGGATGAAGTGGCCCACGGATGCCGGGCCGACGCTCACCTCGTCGCCGTCGACCGTCACCTTGCTGCCGCCGCCGAGCCCGATGGACACCACCTCGGGCATGGAAAAGGCCGTCCGCACGCCGCCGAGCTCGACGAAGCCCGGGGCCTGGCGGGGGAAGCCCGACGGCAGCAGCGCGCACACGTCGGTGGTGGTGCCGCCGATATCTACGACCAGCACCTGCGTCTCGCCGTCGTCGTCGGCCTGGCGCCGGTTGTCGATGCCGGCGAGAAAGGCGGCGCCCGTCATGCTGTTGGTCGGCCCGCTGGCAAACGTCTTGATGGGGTACTCGGCGGCGGTGTCGGCGTCAATCAGGGTGCCGTCGTTCTGCGACAGGTACAGCGGGCAGGCCAGGCGCAGGCGCGACATGGCTCGCTTGAAACCTCGCTTGACGCGGTGTCCGGTGCGCAGGATGGCGGCGTTGAGGATGGTGGCATTTTCCCTCTCGAGCAGGCCCGTCGGCCCAATGTCGTGCGAGCAGACGACCTGCAGGTCGGGCGCCTCCTCGAGGATGATGCGCTTTGCCTGCTCCTCGTGGGCGCCTTCGTGGTCCAGCGGCGAAAAGACGCCCACCAGAGCGACAGCGTTGATGCCGGCAGCGACAATGTCGCGTGCGGCGGCTCTAATCTGCTGGGGGTCGAGCGGCGCAATCTCGCGTCCGTCAATCTCGTGCCCCCCGTCGAGATAATATACGCCGCCGTCGAGGATGCCGCGCAGGCCGGCGGGAAAGTCGGAGAAGGGGGGGATCTGGCGGGTAAAGGGACCGCAGAGGCGCACGACGGCGACGCGGTCGAGCCTCCTGGCGTCTGCCTCGACGAGGGCGTTGATGAAGTGGGTGGTGCCGATGGTGACGCTCAGCACGCGGCTCTGGTCGACGGCCGAGGCCTGCAGGACGGCGCGGATGGCAGCCTCGATGCCGCTGGTGATGTCCGGGGTAGTGGAAGCCTTGTGGGAGGCCAGGACGCCGCGGCCGGGGCTGGCCGAGGCCCTGATGTCGAGGATGGCGGCATCGGTGTTGGTGCCGCCGACGTCGACTCCGATACGGTAGAGGGACATGGTTCACGACTGGACGACGTCTACGTGCTTGGAGTCTCCTTCAAGTGCAGCCGTCCATGGCTGCAACTTATACCGGCCGATGCGGACAGTCTCTGGACTCGGTTGTCTTCCCCGTAGATGCCCTACTCCGTAGATGCCCTAGATCCCCATCAGCTCAGTTGCCGTTGTCGACTCCAACAGAAGAATGCCACGATGCCGCGACGTCCCCGTGGCTATTCCCACTTGGCCGACGTCTAGGGGATGTCTAGGGATGTCTAGGGACGTCTCGGGGACTTGTAGGGGGGGATGTCTGGGGGGTTGGCCGACCTGTGGAGAAACGTGCCACTCGTCTTTGCCGACGCTATTCTGCTTGCCTCGTACCCCTTGCTCGCATGCGTTATCCCCGAACGGCGGCAGCTTTGCCTATCTGTGCGCTTCTGGCGTGCTCCGGGAGTTGCCAATTGCCATCTGCTCGAGACGCCCTTTCTCGAGTCTAGTCCTGTCCATCTACCGAGCCATCTGTCTCTGATAGCAGGCGGATGATACGGAGTAGCTTCTCTCAACGTCTTTAATAACGGCGTTGTTGACCATTGCGCGCCGCTTCTCATCTGCGCTCGACTGACCCTCAGAATTCTCTGCTCCCGCCTCGAGTCACCATGGGCGTGTCCGACATCATCAGACGCGTCGAGCTGCCCCATGGATCCCAATGGATCGTACGCAGTCCCCATCTCCCCGTCGCTCATCGACCCGTCTGACTGTTTGCAGAACGAAGACGTCCGGCCCGTCGAGGCCGAGAGACGCACGTGGACGTTTCTTGCCTACCACAACTTCTGTACGCTGTCCCCGTCGCGAGGCCATCCTCGTACTGACCACGCCAGGGCTTCTGATCAACTGCAATATCGCGACCTACCTCACCGGCAGCGCCCTGATCCCCATCGGCCTCACCTGGTGGCAGGCCATCATCGGTATGCGCCACCGCCGTGTCTCTCAGTCTCTCACTCACAAACATGTGCAGCCATCGTGGTCGGCAATCTGATTGCCACGGGAGCCATCCTTCTTGCTTCGCTGGCAGGGGCCTACTATCACAGTACGTAACCGATGGATCGTGGGATCGTAGCACGCATCTCGATGTCATGCAGAGCTGACACGCGTAGTTGGCTTCCCCGTCTTTAGTCGAGCCGTGTGGGGCATCTGGGGATCCCAGTTTGTCGTCTGGAACCGCATCTTCCTGTCTCTAGGTGAGTGTCGTTGTGCCGTGTCGTGATGGCTTGATGATGCTGACAGTTCAGTCTGGTATGGCTTCCAGTCGTGGGTCGGAGGCGAGTGCCTCTATGTCATCTTCCTCTCGTGGGATCCCAAGCTCGAGGACCACATCCCCAACACCATCCCCGCCGACACGGGCATGACGTCGGCGCAGTTTGTCGCCTACTTCATCTTCTGCATCATCAGCCTTCCGCTGCTGTGGATCAAGCCTCACCGACTGCAGCGCTTCTTCTACATTGCCAGCAGCGTCACCATTGTCTTCTTCATCGTGCTGCTCATCTGGGCGCTGGCCACCATGGGGTCGGACGGCTTCGGCAGCACCCTCGACTCGGAGAACGTGCTCCCCCTGACGGGCGGCCCCAACAGCGTGGCCTGGCTCATGGTGTACGGCGTCATGTCGACGGTGGGATCCATCGCGGCCGGCATCCTCAACCAGAACGACTATGCGCGTCTGTCTCACAAACCCCGCGACGCCATCTGGGGCCAGGCCTTTGGCTTCCCGCTGTACGGCATCCTGGCGTCCGTCATTGGCATCCTGGTGACGGCGGCGACGCAGCAGCGACTCGGCGGCGAGGCCGTCTGGAACCCGCCGACGCTGTTTGTCGACCTGCTGGCCAAGGACCCCACTGCCGGAACGCGTGCCGCCTGCTTCTTTGCCGGTCTCGCCATGTGCATCTCGCAAATCGGCAGCAACGTGCCCGGCAACGGCCTGGCCGGCGGCATCGATCTGTCGTCCGTGTTCCCTCGTTGGATCAACATCCGTCGGGGTGCGTTCATCACTGCCATCCTGAGCCCCATTGTCAACCCGTGGAGGCTGGTCAACACGGCCACTACGTTCCTGACGGTGCTGTCGGGCTACGGCGTGTTCCTGGCGCCCATGACGGGCCTGATGGTGGCCAACTACCTGATTGTCACCAAGCAAAAGATGAACATTGACGACCTCTACGTGGGCAGCAAGGAGAGCCTGTACTGGTACACTGCCGGCGTCAACTGGCGGGCTCCCATTGCGGTACGTCGCCAAGTCGCCTGCTTTCTACTGTGGTCGCATGCTAACTTTTCTAGTGGGTGGTCGGCTTCGCGCCGTGTCTGCCGGGCTTCATCGCGGCCATCAACACGTCTGTCAAGGTGTCGGACGGCGCGGTCGAGATCTACTACCTCAACTACCTGTACGGCTTCTTCTCGAGTGCCGCCGTCTACTGGGCGCTGCATGTGGCGATTCCCTCGCCGCGGCTGGATGCGTTTGTGCGCGAGAGCCCGGACGCGAAGACGCTGCAGTGCGAGTACACGGAGAGCTGGGACAGGATCGACACGCCGCATCTGGAAGAGCTCGCGGCGGGTGGCGGGCACACTAGCGAGAGCGAGAGGGTGACTAGGAAGGATATGCTTTAGTTGACGTGTCTTATCGTAGATGGTGTGGCGGGATAGAGCGTAGGTGTACGTCGTATTCGTCGGTATTGTAGATGGGTAGATACAGCGATGGCGTGTGGTAATATATTAATCTCGGCGATACTCGTCAAAAGGTGATGCATAAAGACGCACGGTGATGCACGGTCAACCGCCCGAGTGATACTACGCTCCTTATCATGCAATGCAATAAATATATTCTAATATCGCATGCGGAGTACTCCATATCGCAATCGCAATCGCCCTCGCCATCCGCGCAGCCAATTCCTAATCAGCAGCCCCACCTTCCCCTCGGCAAACTCCGTCGGCCAACCCTGTGTCGGCGAAATATGAGTCCGCCGAATCCTCGGTCAACTTGGCTGGCTCTCCCACCCGCTCCCTCCAGTTGCACCCGCGAGCACTGGAGTCTGGGCTGATGGCTTGATGGAGCCCCATAGCGACTCGTCGGCCTCGCGAGGGGCCAGTTCCAGCTCCTCCAGGAAGTACACCATCAGAAGCAACTTTGGCCATGCCCGCCAGCCAAGAAGCCGCAAGAACCGTCCCTGCGACACGTGTCGCAAGCGCAAGACTGCCTGCGTGATCCCCAACAAGCCGCCCTGTGAGTGTTGAGTGCTGAGTGCTGAGTGCCGAGTGCTTGGCCCCCAAACGAGAAGCACCTCTGACTGGCTCGACAGGTTTGTTTTGCAAGAGCAGGGGCCTCGTTTGCCAGTCGTCGCCCGTCGATGCTGCCAACCCGCGTGTTCCGGCCGCCTCAGACGCATCGCCGCCCTTCGAGGACGTCGACCTGCAGTCGCCCTCGGGGTCGGAGCAGCGCGGCGACGACCTGACCCCAGGCTCTGTCGTCCCCGACGCGTCCGAGGATGGCGACACGCTGTCGTCGATAGGCGTCTCGCCGCTGGCTATCCATGACCGCCCTGTCCATGCCTTGGAGGATCTGGGCGACAGGACGTCTCACTGCCTCGGGCTGTCTGCCGAGCAGGACACGTACTTTCTCGACACCTTCCGGTCCATCATCCTGGATGAGAAGAACGAGGTGGACGCCAAGATTATTCAAGTGCACAATGGCGGGCTTCTGCCTCACCAGCACCCGCTTCACTTCCTCCTCCTGCTCAACGGGTTCCCGGAGCACACTGACCGCGCCCTCGAGGAGGCGTCCAACGCTGTAGAAGCCCTCGTTGGCCCTCACGGCCCAGCTCTGGTCCGTCTGTACTTTAAACATGTGCATCCAGTCTATCCCGTCGTGTCCAAGGTGCGGTTCCTCCGTCGGTACGCAACCGACAGGACGCAGCTGCCAACCTCGCTGCGAGGCGCCGTGTATGCCATGGCCTGCGTGTTTTGGCGATATGACCCCTCGTTGCCCCTGCCTCGTCCGTTTGAGCAGCACCAACTCATCGCCCACGCCCACTCGTCTCTGCGGCGAGAGCTCGAGGCTCCCAACCTGTACAAGCTGCAGGCCTGCATGCTCCTGCTGCACTTGACGCCCCCTGAAATAGACAGCGTCGAGACACCCAGCACATGGACCCTGACTGCGCAGGCTACGGCGTGTGCCCAGATGATTGGCCTGCACCAGGATCCCACCTTGTGGAACATTGCCATCTGGGAGAAGCGCCTCCGCAAGAAGCTGTGGTGGTTCACCTTTGCGACCGACTGCTGGTCGTCTATATGCCACGGGAACCCGCCCCATATCGGAGCAGACACGTATGACACGGCGGTGCCTGTCATAGACGACGTGCAGTTCGACGAGGACGTGCCCGAAGATCTTCATTATCTGGTGGACCCTGATAGCCGCATCTTCCATGTCCCTGACGGGTATCGATTCATAGAGTACATCAATATCACTCGTCAGATGCGCAATATTCTAGATTGTGGCTTGTAAGTCAAGCTCTGCCTTGTTTGGCGTCTCTAATAGTCGACAGCCAAGTGAAGCGAAACATGAGCACCCCCGGCTCACGGGAGCAGCTGGCTGCTATACGCGAGAAGATGAAGGATTGGACCAGTCTGCTTCCGCACTGCCTGACGGTAGGAAGCGATACACGGCACAACTGTAGGATGCATGCTCCACGCAGTGACCACTGCTAATCCGGCCAGGTCCCCTGAACCTCTCCTACCATGCCATGCAGGTCCTCTTGTTCCGGTCTCTGATGGCGCCCGCTACAAAGGAGGCCAAGGCGACGCCGGGCTCGAATCTGCAGCAGTACTTGAGCACGGCCCTCGCTGATTTCAGATCGTTTACGACGTTTATGGGAAACATATCTCCCGAGGAGCTGAGGGGATTCTGGGGTCGTCGTAAGTGCATGAGCCCTCTTGACTCGACCAAGCTAACCCGCTCAGACGCCCGATCCCAGCTGATTCTCTGCGGCAATTTCCTCATCTACCTCTTTCTGCTATCGTCGCAGCCAGGTGACGTCCAGGCTGCATATCAGCTGATAGAAAAGTACCACCAAGCGCTGCAGCGTCTGGGGGCGGCCAACGACAGCGCCTCGCTAGTGCTGCTGCGGCCGGCCATGCTCCGCATCGACTCCTTCTTCATCCAGGCGACGGAGCTGATAAAGAACGGCAACCCGCCGGCAGACCTTATAACTGATTAGAGAGTTCCCCGATGACTGTTGGATGGGATGGACGGGTATAAACGGGTTTACTAGATCATAGGATGGAGGGTTTAATACACTTGACTTCGGATAGATAGGCGAGCATGCATGACAAGTCACTAGATCTCTTCCCGTCCAGTGCCTCACTATTCTACTTGGCCGAGACTGACCACACGCCGCTAACGGCAGGCAACGGGTTACCCCAGACTGGCCCACATGCCGGCGCGGCGGGACGGAGGCCGGACCAAGCTCACGGGTTGTCGGCGAACCACGTCGGCGAACCACGGCAGGGGTGCGAGTGACGAGTTAATTTTGTTGGTGAGTGTACGGATGGGTGTCATCTGGTTACCCGATCTCGACATCCAGATGATCTGTAAGATTACTGGCCTGTTTGTTTTGCGGAATGAGTAATATAGCGAGTTGATATCAGACTGGGTGTGAAGAGCAACGATTGGCGGAAATATTTGACATCTCTCATATTAATACATGTAGAATGCAACGAGTTGAGATGAGAACAACCATGACTGAGAGAAGAAATATGTGGGTGGTTGTTCAAATCTGAATGTGAAGACTTGCGGTGAAGATTTGCATGAATAGGGAGCTTTCTAATCAGCTTATCAACGCAACGAATTCGTAAAACAGCCAGAGAGCGCTTTAATTGATTCCGAACCTTGAAGGGTGTAGATATAATACTTTATGAGCATTTCTTACCTGCTTATAATATCACATTTCTATTCTTTTTGTATGATGAGAACGCTAATAAACTACTCAGCACGTAGACGTACAATAATAAGTGGGATAACAGGCTGGGTACCGAACTTTTCTACTGCTTATTAAATTCTTTCACCATTTCTAGAATAGAATAGTATAGTCATCGAACACGGTCAGAGGAACTCAGACTTTTGTTCTGACAAAGGACAACACAAGCAGCTCAAAGAAGACAAAGGCAGCCTTTGTAAAGGAGCAAGAGATGCAATTAGAACAAGAACCAGTTAATAGTCAGACAGAACCTGGGCCAATACATATAAAGAGGGATCAGTTGAGCGTACGTAGGAGAAATTCAACCGCAACCATTTACTCAATAGTACACTAACCAGTAACGACATCATCTCAGCATCTAGCACCATGGCATCATCGGGTGAATCTACATCTTCGACTTCGAATTCGACTTCGAATTACACTAGCACAGGATTTGACGAGTCTTTTAGTAAGCGAGAAACCAGTCACGACTACCGAGATCAAGTCTAACATCACAGGCGCCTCCTTGACCTCCTTGACGGGTGCTTTCTGCCTGACGTGGCTAATCACCATCCCTTACTGCGGCGGCGAAACGAGCTGTAAGTCCTTTTTTTTCTCCCTCGGCCTTTGGTTCCAGCTTCTGACTTGCTCAAAAGTACTTTTTCTAATTTTTTCCTTCTTTCTCGGTGCTTACTATACCATCACTGGAGTCGGTTACCGAGGCCCGTACGGGTCGTCTTCCTTTACCGTTGGCATCATGATTCTTGCCGTGGGGCTTCTCTTCTTTTGCAG
Source organism: Rugonectria rugulosa (assembly GCA_023509875.1). Classification (NCBI taxonomy): domain Eukaryota; kingdom Fungi; phylum Ascomycota; class Sordariomycetes; order Hypocreales; family Nectriaceae; genus Rugonectria; species Rugonectria rugulosa. The sequence continues at coordinate 10,059 of JALNIO010001517.1, forward strand.
TGGTTTGTTCTCTGAGATAAAGCTGGTCGAATGAGGGGGTTGCTCTGGTCTTGCATCTTGGTGCCTGCCTGGGGTCGGCATCTATCAAGGTGCCTGTGTTTGAGTTGTGATGGCGAATCAGGTTACTTGGCAACCAGCCTTGATCTTATTGTAAATAAACTATGCGTTAACATTCAACTAAAAGTACGTCTCGGTGAGCATCTTGTTGATATGAATCCCAACTCAGATACCAGGCTGTCATTTGGTGAGCCAATAACAGCGAATGGCTTAAAGTATGTGCAGTATAAACACCACGCTTACATGTTGATGAGAAGGACCTCTGGAAGCTGCCTGTTCAAATCAAAGTCAAACTTTGATCTGACTGGTGACAGCTCAGAAACATCTATATAAGAGGGAGCTTGATTTGAAATGGTGGACGGGAAACCAATCTCGATCAACTTATCCCGTACTCTTGATAGCACCCGTACCGGTAACAACGCAGATCTGACACAGGCTATCAAGCACAACGTGACGCACTCATCTATCAAACAACGCCAGCACTTTAAATCCTTTCTCAATCAGCAGACATCTGGTCCTTATCGAGATCCATCGCATCACCGTCAACTATTCACCATGGGATTAACCGACGGCCCCGAAGGTAAGCCACAGCCCAACTCACGACTGAACCGTCTGACATGCCAGACCTCTTCTACATCGGCCTCATGTACCTAGGCATCCTACTGGCCTACCCCTACCGCTGCAAGAAAATCAAGGGTGAGAGCGGTTCCCTATCCCCTTGACATTGGCGGCTAACCTCTTCAAGGGGCGTACCTGGCCCTCACCTTTTTCGTGGCTGGCAGCATGATAAGCTACGGGCTCAGGGACACCGGCCTGTTTGGCCTTCACATCTTGTCTGTTGGATGCGTGACTCTGCTCATTTGGTTTGTGTACTGGGTGGCCGGTCTGCACGAGATGTCTAAAAGGACAGGGCGGATCCTATAGGATAATGAACAGCAGGGGGTTATCGTGCTTGTCTAAAGGCCATCTAGTGCGTTTGTGTCTTGCTGGATTAAGGGATGGATTTGTGTCGTGCAGCCTTGACATGCCAGTCGTCTCAGTAACTGGTGCGTTTGTGTAAACAATATATGAAGTTTTGAGAATGATCTATAGGCTGAGGATATAAAGGTACCATTTATTAAAACTAGATACTATATGCTAGTAATAGTAAATATTAATATATAGGTAAGGTGCTAGCTAATAGCAAGAATTTAAATCTATAATTTAAACGAC
>JALNIO010000154.1:0-18882 GCA_023509875.1 Rugonectria rugulosa
TTCGATCTCGACTCTTGATCTCCTAGGATCTTTCTGGTTTAATTTACCAGCGCATTCACTCCGTCTTTAAGCCAGATAGCCAATCCATCTCGAACATGACCGTTGGCGCCGACTTTCGCCCGAGCATCCCTCTCTGGCGGGCTGCCATCGACAAGTACCGCGCCGAATTAGAAAAGGGCGGCGTCAAGTATTCTATCATTTTAAAATATATCGAGTCCATTCAGAGCCCAGATGAACTCGTTGTGCAAATCGAGGCCTTGGGTCAGGCTCAGGCGACCCAGTCCCTGGCCCAGCTCCGACCCATCTTCCATGGCCTTGATGACTTTGCTGCTCTGGCCTCGAGGTCCATGGGAGAGTACACCTATGCGCACTATGTAATCTGGGGTTCTATTAAGCTCATTATCAAGGTTTGACTACCATCCCATGTTATTCTCGGCCTTCAATGAGCTGACCAAGTTACTTGTTCAAGTTTGGTCAACCTGTTCTGCCCGACATCATCGAGATGCTCAAAGCGCTGGAGCATGACTTGTCTCGGTTACGACAGTGTGAGCAAGGACTGCCTGTGGACGAGACCCTCGCAAAGGCCTTTTATGACGTGTACTGCGAACTCATCGTTTTCTTCGCCCGCGCTGTCGTCTTCTTCCGTAACAACCCCAATGTTGATCGAAACTACGTTTTATGGCCTCAATTCAGCAGTGAACTCTCAAGAATCACTGCCTACATCCAAGCGCGCTCAAGAAGTGTCCACGAAGCAGCCGATATGGCCAGACTCTCGAAAGAGGGCCGTAATAGTGAGACGCCGGCTCCGACTCAACAAATGCAGGGCCTTCGCATCTCGAATGATGCCGAATTGCCCTGTTTCATGATCCCTTATGGTCTGAACCTCAGATTCTTTGGTCGAGAGACTGAAGTCAAAACTTTGAGAGACATCCTTGACCCATCACTGGAGAGGAAGAGCCTCCGAGCGGTAGGCATCTATGGGCTTGGCGGTGTAGGCAAGTCTCAGCTTGCTTTACATTACGCCAACACCTCGATGAAGATTTATGATGTAATTGCCTGGATACCTTCCGAGACCCAGATCAAACTTGTCCAAGGCTTGTCCAGTCTTGCTAACAAGCTCGGTTTCGCCAAAGACGACTCCATAGATGACCCCCAGCGCATTCAAGAAATGCGAAATTGGCTGAATACTTCCAAGAAGCATTTCCTTCTCATCTTTGACAATGTCGAAGATGTCAGCATCCTTGATCAGATCTGGCCCGCAAGCAATAAAGGATCCATTATCATCACAACCAGGTCACCAAGTCAAGCATCTAAGCGAGCACTCAATACCTTAGCGCTAGAAACATTCTCCCTGGAGACGGTAAAGGCGGTCTTGGAACCTCTCACAAGTCTCAGACCTGTAGATGATGACGATGAGGCTGCTGCCGAAGAGGTTTGCATCGTCCTTGGGGGACTACCCCTAGCTCTAGTGCAGATTGGCGACTTCATTAGAGATCGGGGTTGTTCCTACCCAGAATTCCTAAGCATCTATGAGAAGTCAGCTGAAAAGATCTTTGCTAGTTCAGAGAAGCCTGTTGAGTACAACAATACTGTCTTGACGACATGGAATGCCTCGTTACAGAAGTTGTCTGAGAACGCGACCAGATTGCTAAACTTACTCGTTTTCTTTTACCACGATTTGACACCCGAGCGTCTCATTACCGACACGAAGGCAGAGATAGACGATCCAAACTTTGCATTTATTTTTGATGAGTTCGAGTATGTTTTCTATGCAATGTTCAAAAAAATAGTCTAACATTCCATGTCCTTAGTTTCAGCGAAGCAGTCAATGAGTTGACCCGAACCTCAATGGTAACCAGGCGTTCCAGTTCCAAGTCCCTATCTATGCATAGATTAGTCCAGCTGGTGGTCTTTTCAAGGCTTTCCGAGACTGAAATGACGGAGCTGTTCCACCTGGCAGTGCACATACTGTTTTATGACTTTCCGGATATCAGGCAGACGCAAGATGCACACCAGGGGCATGGGTGGAAAGCATGGGAAACCTGTAGTGAGATCGTATCCCAAGTGAACTGGCTGATGAAATTGTCTTCCGAGCACAATATCGAGTAGAAATCCCCTGACCACTGGGCTGAACTGATGTCTCAAATTGGATTGTGAGCGATGCTCTCCCTACCTTTTTTCCGAAGCGTGTTGATCCCAGTGTTGACGCGTTGGCCAAATTTACAGATACTTCTGGGAAACGGAGAAACCTGCCTTCGCCAGGTCATTCTTTAAAATTGGGCTTGATACTGTTCAAGATCCTGCTGGCCCAATCGCAGCACAGACTCACCGATTTTGGGGACACGCATTTCTCGATCTGGCTCAGCCGCGTGCTGCTCTCGCTGCATATAAAAGAACTCTGGAACTGGGCGAGAAAAGATTTGGCCCCGACTCGATTCTGGTGGCAGACGTGTGTGACTCGGTTGCATGCTCTTACACAGAGGCTGGCGACGTTGAACAAGCATTTGAGTATCTAGACAGAGCAACGGCCATCCGCAATGCTCATGACCCGAGCAAAATGATGCGGACCCTAGCTATTAGGTCCATGACATGTTTGCGGGCCGGCCAGGCTGCTAACGCCCTTGCTGCCATCCGAGAATGCTGGCGCTTGCAGGGAATGACCCAAGCACAGATTGAGACGTCTTCGTACCCCAAGCATAGCGGAAACATTATGCTTCTAGCACGAATCTCCTGGCTGCTGGGTGACAAGGCCGATGCACAGGAGCTTGTCTCACGTGCCATTGCTATGCGTCGAGAAACCTTTGGACAAGATAAGAGTCCAAGAGTCGCCGATTCAGTCTTCACCTTGGCTCGAATGCTAGAGGATGTCGGAAAGCTTGTCTCGGCTGCAAAATTACTCGAGCAGGTCATCGAGATGAGCAGAGGTATTGTGATGGTACCTCACAAGGCCAGAGCATTCTGGTTTCTAGCTCATATAGAGGTCAAGATTGATGGAGATGAGGCTAAGGTGACAAAGCTGCGGGAAAATGCTCGGGCCGCGCGAAAGCTGATTGAAGGTAGGGAGTGGCCGGACGAGGATACAGATGATGGGTTTATGAGGCTAGTTAGCTGGATGCTGTGGTAGTTTTGTCAATCAGCAAACAACAACAAGCCCTGTATCGTCTTTGGGCATTAAACTTCGTTGTGTTGCATCGGCATGCGTTTAGATGCTCTCCCTAGGTGGTTACATAGCAAGTGTGCTTTTAACTAAGTGTATAAGTACTCCGTTATCAATCTCCTCCGACATTCCGTGAATCACGGACGAAGACCAAGTAAAGGCGCCTCTGTATATTAATTACCAAAGACCGCTAACGCTTTTAGCATTCACCCCCTTGAAGCCTGGGTTGATAATTTGCAAGGTATTTCCAGTATATTAGTTCATCCATCTAACTCGCCAGTCACTGCAAAGCTACCAAAGTCTCTCCCAGAATCTTAACGCCCAATTCAGTTCTTTCCAGCGCAGCTTCTCACGCTCGATAGCCTCAGGATCCTCCCAAATCTTGCACTCCTCATCCATTTCAGCTTTACCAGAGATCAGATCGGCTTCGGCGGGTTTAACCCAACGCGACTTTTTGAGAATCTTTCCAACGACGAACATGAACGGTCCGAATGCGGTAGCGAAGTAATAGGTGACCCAGCCTTCCACATCAAAGGGCGAGAAAGTATCCCACCCAATGAGGAGGAGAAAGACGCATCCTAACACGAACGCAAAGTAGGCTCCGTACGGTCTAAAGGGTGACACGTACGGGAGAGAAGAGACGTCGACCACACCGGGTTGAGCTTTCAAGGCCCGGTGCCAGCCGATAAAGGTCAAGAGCATACCGGTGTACGTGTACACGAAGCCACCAGTAGTAAGGTCAACAAACTTGATAGCTGTTAGTATGTGGTTCTTCAAGGCGTCTGAACTGTAGAACTTACCCAGTAGAAAACTGTGACGGACGAGTTGGAAACGACCAGAAATGAAAGGCAAGACAGAAGAGTGACAACCAGGACGCAGTAAATAGGCACTCCTGACTTGGTGCACTTGAGAAGAATCTTCGGGGCTTGTCCATCTATGATCATGTTAAAGGCTAGCTCAAAATCGTTCAAGGGAGTATTATACATACCACGCGCAAGGCCGTACAAGGAGCGAGACGTGGAGTACAAATATGCGTTTCCGCAGGACCTTTGACTAACTGTTAGCTCCTATCACCGGGTAGCGTTGTTCTCTTTAATGCACTCACCATCCAGAAAGTAAAATTAAGGCATTAATCAGATCAGGCAAGCCGTGGATGCCCAAATTCTCAATCCCAATGACCCAGGGTGATGCTGCTGAACCCGAATCGCCATTATCGATGGCACTCATCAGTCGCTTATCGCGACTTGAGCAAATTATTCCTACCGCAAGGACACCGATAACGTAAAAGAAGGAGAGTCGCCAGAAGATTAGTCGAGCTACTCGCGGAATAGTACGTCGAGGGTTCTGGATCTCGCCGGCAGTGAAGCAAATCTGATCTGGACCACCTATTGTGAAGGCAGCATAGATGACAACAGACCTATTTTCATGTCAGTCATGACTCGTAGATCATCCTTAAACCTGGGCGTCTCACCAAACTCCCAGAAATCGACCAGTTGCTCCGTCTGTGTAGTATGCGTGCATTGCATTACCGCCACCCCAGTGTCGAAATCCGTAGGCATCACCTTTAGGATTCCCGCCGCACATGGTGATGAAGGTGAGCAGAATGAGACCAATAATCAGGATCACCTTTGTGGAGGCCATGATGAATTCCGATTCGCCGTACCACTTGACGGCGACCATATTCAACATGAAGCAGACGACCAATGCCATAGCGACCCATACACCCGCATTGATGCTTGTGTTCCCTACGACAGAATGTTAGAACCACAGTGAAACACCAAGACCCCCAAAGTGTTTGATAGGCTATCGCATATTGCACGGAACAGGGATGTTCAGGGACGGCACGTACAATACTGCATCACGGTTGCCACAGCACTATACTCCACACAAACCAGCATGACACCAGCATAGAAGTAAGTCCATCCCATGGAAAAGCCAAGAGCCGGGTCAACGAAACGACTGGCGAGCTCATAGATACTCCCTCGAGTAGGGAGATATGCGCACAGTTCTGCGACACTGAAGACACATGGCAAAATAAATAATGCGCTCCAGATAAGGTAACCCAGCACGAGGGACAGAGGACCAGCTTCGGACAGTACGCTTCCAACACCGACAAAGAGACCGGTGCCTATGCTGCCAGCTATGGCCATCAGCTGCACGTGTCTCGGGGCGAGGCCACGGTGTGTTTCCTCATTGGCGAAACGGATTGAGGCCCTGTCGATCGAGCTGGTCTCAGCTGCATTGACTGCATCAAGAGACCCGGAAGCGATCTTCTCGGGGTCATCTTGCTTGGTTGCGTGTTCCATGATTGGCTCCTGGTGTCGCGAGAGAGACAAACGATGCCTGGCTTCACATAATCATTGCACTGAAAACAGCAGGTATTTATCTCTCGGCAAACCTCTATCAGAGATACTATCGAATCTCATGACTCGCTACCTTTTGATCGGCCAACGACCTCACCAGGGTTAGGAACTCGGCTCGCAGACGTGAAATCCTGGGGTAACCTATCAACCAAACTTATCTGCGGGGGGTTGGGCCATATAGAGCCAATGAAAGTCGACGGCTAATCTTTTTCGTAGATTTATCTCCCCTGCGACCTTTTCTGCGTTGGGTAATGAAACCCAAACCCTGGCGATATTGCCGTATTGATTTACCCCTTTGGGTTAATCACCCGCTGTTATCTGGTCAGCGGGCGCAAAACATCCAACCATGTTTCGTCTAATCGGCAGGCAAACAGTACCCTTCGGGTTTCAGATGCAGTACTTGGAAGTCTTGTTCCATTCTCGAGGGAGCAGTTAACAGAGCCTACAGAGAAGCCCAATGATAGATCCCAGAGTCCATCCTGGTAATATTACAGCCAAGACGTCAAGATCTCGGACATTTACGTGTTGCAGATGGCAATGCACGATGTAACGAGTTTGATGATCCAGCCAGTACTTTAGTGTAGGCTATCCTAGAGCTTTTTGGCAACAAAGGCAATTAGAGGTGTATTGGGTTCGGAGCTCTTATCTACCATGCATTTAATTGCGGATCACTCAGCAGGGGATAATCAGGACACCAATACTAGACTACACTTGTATACACGTATTTCGATATGATAAAGGGTGTAGTCTTTTGCAATTTGTCATTCGCCGAAACTTGATGTGCTGGATAATGAATATTTGATCAGACATTTATCCCTGACCACTTTGAAGTTCTTACTCTCAAAATAATCCAGACTCTGTTTTAAGTAAAAGAATACCTTTAAAACTATATTTGACGGGCCAGGAGGTAGTTTTCATAATGACAGTGCATTAAGTTCGGTTCTTATGTCTAGTGAATCCCCTGTAAACACCTTGCGAACACCGTTTAAATTGGGATGGGCTTACTTCGGTCACTAGGTGGACTTACAGCGGAGGGATGGCAAGCTAGCAAGATGGTGCTGAAAGCACACAGGATAGTGCTTTTTCTCGGGTTGTCAAGGCAGAAGATGTCCCCACTGCTGACAACGATTGATGCGACCGTTGTTGATGGAAGCATCCCCTCTTTATCTAAAGGTACAGAGAATGCAACTGAAGATTGCTATTCTGGAGGCTCAGGCCTCTTATATCTGGTTGATCTCTCCCAAAACTCCCCGTCTTAATAATTATTATTCGAGATTTTCGTGAAGCTGAGTCTGCGTTTAACTAACATGTGTTCGAGGACCTCAATCATCAAAGCAACGCCGAACAAACATGCTGATACGATTATCAAGAGCGTAGTCCCTAAATGACATTGGACTCACACATCTCGCTGATCTAACTGTAGAAGAACACTCTGCAACCACTACTTACGCTCATCTCATGGCCATCGCAGGACTTCAAGGACAGTGAATTTCCAACTACATGGAGCGTAAGCAATACCAATCAAACCCTCTATTAAAATTGTTGAAGAAACGAAGGAGAGAGTGGACCTTACGTCGTGTCATGGAGACCAAGTTTGAGAGCCAAGATTAGGCTGATGTCGATTGTCAGTACAGCCTCAGAGTGGTAGGAAACATTCTTTCTAGTTATACTCTGCACAATAATCGCGGAAATTCACGTGTTCCTCTTCCTGCTTGTTCCCGTCAAACGTCGTATGATACATTGCGTGATGATCCTGGCTGGCCAACGTCAGCATTGTCAGCATGATATGATCTCGCAGCTAAGACGCGAAAGACAACACGTTCTGTTATCCATGGTTTGATCTGAATCCAGGTCTTGCAAAACTTCTGCCTTGTAGGGCTAATTGATGGCGGGGGAGCCGCACGTGTGTGTATGTGAAAAGCCTGACCTGTAATTGGACTGTCCAGGGTGAAATCAAGGCATACGATACTCTTGCAACCAATAAGGCTTGAGATAGAGCAGAAATCCACAATTTTCAGGTCAACTGCTGCCTTGAAGTCGCCGCTCGCCTTTCCCACTATGTCTTCGCGCCGAAAACCTGGCCCGAAAGGCCGAAGGGCGAGAAGCGAAGGTGATCTGACGCGAAAAGACAGGGTAAAGGATCGCAAAACACGCCCAATTCCAGCATGAAATGGCCTTGCTCCATTTCCGAAAAAAATATTATGCTTGGCATCAAACTGTGAGATGAACAATCCGATTGTCAGAGGACGGCACAACAGATCATCCTTTCACCCATCACGCCACCACAATGCATGTGGGTTATTTGTATAAAGACCGCTCAACGGTCTCAAGTAAGATATTAGTACTTATCAACAGACGAAGAATATTTACTCACCCATCACCATGAGAATCTTTATCGTTTTTGCGCATCCAGAGCCACAATCCTTGAATGGCGCTCTTCTCCGGGTCACAGTCGACGAATTAAAAGCACAAGGACACGAAGTGCAGGTGTCTGATCTTTACGCCATGCAATGGAAGTCCCAAGTTGATCGTGCAGACTTCCCTCATCTCCAAAACGATGCCCGCTTCAAAGTGGCGTGGGCTTCGGCCGAAGCGACTCTGTCAAATACGCTTACCGAAGACGTCAAGCACGAACAAGAAAAGATGCTGTGGGCGGACACTGTCATTCTCCAATTCCCCATCTGGTGGTACTCGATGCCGGCAATCTTGAAAGGCTGGGTCGAAAGGGTCTTCTCCTTGGGCTTTGGATACGGCTTTGGAGAGTACAACGACAAGCACTGGGGTGACCGATACGGCGAGGGCAAGATGCTGGGGAAGCGCGCCATGATAATTACGACGGCCGGAAGCTGGAAAGAGCACTTCTCTGCCCGAGGCATCTGCGGGCCGATCGATGACATTCTTTTTCCGGTGAACCACGGGGTTCTCTACTATACTGGCTTCAAGGTTCTGCCGCCGTTTGTCATGTATCAAGCTGATCGATCGGACGAGACAGCCTTCGAGACAGCCGCTGGTGAGCTTCGTCAACGGCTACGGACACTTTGCGACACGCAGCCTATTGCGTATCGCCCCCAGAATGGGGGAGAATACGAGATACCAACTTTGACCTTGAAGCCGGGGCTAGAGGATGCTTCTACCATTGGGTTTTCCATACACAGCCGCAACGTGAAGGAGGCGGATGGTTCAGAAACAGAGTGAAATGGAATGATAGAAAGATCTTGTTTGTCGCTTGTTGGACGTGTTGTATGACTGGGAGTTGGAAATGTCAGTGGTCCTGATCGACCCTTACGTCGGATATTAAATTATATACACCACTTAACCTTGCAACAGAGATTCCTTTTACGGTTCATTTGAAGACTTATTCATTTTTATTACGTTTTAAGCACTATTTGCTTTATATATCAGACTTGATTCAGCATCGAGTCCATCATACCAAAGCTGGTACGATCCCGCTGGAGCTGAAAATAACACGCAGCTTATGAGTATAGTCCAACTCTTCTTCTGCGAGATCCTGCTGAGCCCAGATAGCTTGAATAATGTCCGTCACAAACTCCAAGTCTCTTGTGTGAGTCTTCATCTCCGTTCTTGCAATAATGTCCAGCAAAGAAACCCTCCTTTCATCGCTTTCAGCCTCACAGCCCAGTATCAGTAGCGGAAAGGGACTGATGCAGATGTCAAGGAGGGGCACAGTCTTGAATGCTGATTCGGTCCATTGTTGCAGCTTTGTTGATGTCTTGATAAACTCCTTGGATGAGCGAACCAGATAGATCAGAGTTGCCAACCGAAATAACTCCAAGATCCTCGAGGTCTCTGCTGTCGTTGAGTTCAGGTTCGCTGCTGGCGTGTGCTCTGGAACTTGGGCATTCCGAAGCTTCCATTCGAGCACCTTGATGTAGTTTCTGTAATCATCCGTGTGGTAGTCTGGGTGAGATGGATCGAGAACGTTGTCGCATACTTCGGAAAGTAGCGATAAAATTTCGTTGGAGTAACTCTTCATCACACCTCCCTGTAGAATATCAGCTTCCAAAGTAACAATCGAATATCGAGATAGGACACTTCGGTGATGGCATACCGTACTGTTATTGCAGACCGTGGGGGTGTCTACGCTGATTTTGAGACCTTCGATCTGAATATAGCTACCATCTCTTTGTCGTCGCCAATGCCGCAGACTAAAACGGGCCAATGTGTCGTAATACTGTACCCACCCAATAAGAGAAGCAAAATCACTCTCGCTGGCAGCGTCGTCGACGTCGCTCCCGGTGATGATGTGTTTTGAGCCACAAACGTACCAGAGCCAGTCGTTGGCTGTTGTCGAGGTCGCCTGAACCTGTGACGATGAGTCAGCTAACTATTATTTTTTGTGAGGTATCATTAATCATATACCTCGTAAGAGCACAGAAGCATGCCTGCAGCAACATGCTGAAAGGTCTCGGGCTGGTTCATGTCGTCTTTTGACGATGCCTCTGATAATGCTCTTAGTGCGGAGACTTTGAACTTGACAGCATCTGATTCCGGTCCATCACGGTGGATAGAAGCCAGTGTGATTGCAGATCTCAAGACTGCTTTGGAGATGAGTGAACCGTCTGAGAGGGCCATGCGAAGTACGACGTCTCGTATTTCGACCACGTTCTGGCTGAACGTCTTCAATGTGAATGATGCGACAGAGACGACTGATCATCGTTAGTGTGTGGCATGGCCATATGTGATAGCACGACTCACAATACTGTAGAAGTTCATGCTCATGGCGTGTCAGGTTGATATGCGCGTAGGAAATAGGCAGAGCAGCTGGCTGTGGCAGATACCACCTCATGCGTCCTTGGCTCCCCGCAACTGTACGGGCATGTACCCGATCCGCAAGAAGAGCCAAGGAGTCATCGTACTCTGCTTGGGGATGAGAAACATAATACTGCATCTCAACGTCCCATGGGAATACGTTGACGAGATGGCTGTTCCCGGCTTTGGTGGGAGCGTTTGCAGTTGGTGGTTGTGGCCCCTTGATCGTACGTTTCCGATCGCCATCTCTTGGCCATGACAGTCGCATGCCATAGCCTGCGCACTGCTTCCCGGATTGAGTGCAGCGATGGCACTTTGGTTGTGTGCGATCACAGAGCACTTTGCGCGCTATCGTTCACGTCAGTTGTCAAGACCTTACAGAAGACAAAGCAGTACCACCAGACCTCTGCAAGTGCCGCAGCCCTTGTTCGCCATCCTTATTCCCGTTGCCCGCCTGTACTGTCCGCGTCGGAGATGGCCTGTAACGTCACAGCGGACTTGTAGTCGTCACAGCGGACTTGGAGTACGAGCAATGCGTTATTCAGCAAGGTCTCGCGTGAAACGAGATTTGAGGCGGAAAATGTGGTAGGCTCGCAAAAAGTAGCTTCCGTCAGGAGAATCCAGACGGGCTGCATGCTTATTATTATCTAAAGTTGGAGCTCGTCAGCAGCCGTCATGCACGATGCAAGAAATCCTGGAGCCTGGGCAACTTTTTGCGAGGAAGCCAAGCCGCTTCTGGTTAATCACCGTGCTAAGCAAGATCCTCCGGCAATATTAATAAGCCATTCACAGATAGAGAATAGCATCGAAGTGATGCAATCCACCTTGGCGTCGGTTTGGGGTATGCAGCCGCACCGCATGTGATGGTACCTGGGCAACTTTTTGCGATTTTGACGGTAGAAGTGATGACAATTAGAACATTATTCACCATGAAAAGGTAGACGTAAGCAAAAGCTCATTAGAAATCAGTATGTTTTGTTTTTCTTTGGTTTGGCCGGGTGAGTTTTCGCTCCTTAGGCGTCAACTCATAGCCGTATATAAATACTACATGAGTTCTTCAAAAATCCAATTTCTCAATCCTAACAGCATCACTAATACATTATCATCATCACTCAATCTCTCAATCAACTCACCATGGCTAGCTACCTCATCACTGGCGCATCCCGCGGTCTCGGCGTAAGTCTCTGCCAAGAACCCAAGTGATTTACCCTACAACTGACACCACGAACAGTTTGAGTTTCTGCGACAAATATCGCAAGATCCTCAAAATGTAGTCATTGGCTTCGTCAGGAACAAGAAATCAACTGAGGACAAGATCAAGAAAGAAGTGAAGCATCATGGCAATGTTCACATCATCGAAGTTGACCTTGTTAAATACGAAGCAATCAAGGTATATTAGCCAAACTCAGCGTCAAAACCCAACTAACAACCCCATTAGGAATCCTTTTCTCAGGTCTCGCAAATTACTGGTGGCAAACTCGACTACATTATCGCCAATGCCGCTTTGATTTCATCTTGGTCCGAGTACGACCCGTTGGGAAAACTGTACGTGTTCATTTTGAAAGCACCCTTGCCAGCAATGAATCAACAACTAACACTTCAATAGCGGAAACAATCCGGCCAGGCTGGAGGAGGATCTGGTTGATTCCTTCAAGGTCAACGTGGTCGGCAACATCCACCTCTTCAACGTCTTCATGCCCCTCGTTCTCAAGAGCAACATCAAAAAGGTCGTCACCCTTTCGACGGGATTGGCAGACTTGGATCTCACCAACAAGTTCCAAGTCAAGAACGGCGCACCCTACACCATCAGCAAGGCTGCCGCCAACATTGCTGTTGCAAAGTTCAACGCAGAGTACGCCAAGGACGGTGTTTTGTTCATCAGCATCTCGCCCGGCCTGGTAGACACAGGAAAGATGACCGAACGTGCGAACACCCAGACGCCCCGTGTTAGGATAAAGACTGACATATTAATAGTGACCGAAGAACAAGCTGCAGGTCTAAAGGAGATGGGGGAGAAGTTTGCGCAGTACGCGCCTCATTTCAAGGGTCCTATCACTCCAGCGGAGTCTGTGAGCCTGGTATTGTCTGTTGTGGACAAGGCCAGCGTGGAGAATGGTGACGGCGGCACTTTTGTCTCCCATTTTGGAACCAAGCAGTGGCTTTAAGTCACAGAATGGAGGAGATATTTGACAATCTGCTCAAATATGAATGTCAAGGAATGTCAGCACATCTATTTGCCTGGGTAGTTACGGATGAGGCAGGACGCAGTGGTGAACGATAGCATGCTTAAGTAAACTTCCTCTGAAGAATTCGATAAAGCCATCTCGTTGAATTAGCATTGGTCAAATCTAAGGAACATATATCCTGGGGTGCGATCCATCTTTAGCTCTGTGCTTGCCTTGAGCGACCCGTTTGTTATGAACGAGATACACAATCTCCTGTACGATGGCAAAAAACATTCCTACTGAAACCATGATGATCATTGTACGAAGGCCATTTTGGTAACTGGTAATTATGTTAGCATTCCGGGCAAAGGAATAAGAAGTCGGTATTGAACTCACAATGGCCCATCTCCAGCACGAAAGTACTGCGTTCCAACCATGAGCCCGCTAATGGCAGACATCACCCACATGCTGCATCTCAATCAGTATTTTTCTCGAGATTTGCCAAATAGCCACTTACGCGATAGCAATGCTCCTCTCTCCAGCCTCACGACAGTTTAATTGCACCCAGGTATTATGTACTGGATGGTAGCCCACCGCAAAGCTGTTGACGGCCGTCCAAAGCCCCCAGCGCGACCACTTGCCAACATGTGGATGTACCTGACGTGCTACGATGAGAGTGATGAGGTAGCAGAAATGGGCGGCGATGACAGAAGCTCCTCTTTGGTTGGTGCGGTCGCTAATCAAGGCGAAGAAGAAGACGATTGCAAGAGCTATGAACGCTCCCACTGCGGCCAGGGCGTTTGCCCGGATTCTGTCAAAACCGAGGGACCTGAATTGTTGTTAGTTCTTGTGCGACGAATTCCTATCCTCGTGATTCTCCAGCGGTGATTGCTGACAAAAGCAGTAAAAGGATATCAATTAGACCACTCGAACTCACATGATGATGGACGGAGTATAGGTGGTCAAGGGACTCCAAGTTGAGAAGACGGCAAAGGTAGACACATAGTGCGGCCAGCGCCGATAATGTTTCACTGTCTTCCACACCAATTTCAACGCTATCGGCATCCCCTGGGCTCCGGGTCGTTTCCCTTCATCGTCACTTTCCAGTCTTGTCTGTAATAATTCCCGATCACTTTCTGAAAATCGAACCAGGCCGCGGCCCACGAGTGGCTTTGGCGTATCAGGAGATCCCGGCAGGAAGAAGAGGATCAGCAGCGAGACGAGCATGGTAAAGCAGCCCTCGACTGGCGAAGAATGTCAGATAACATACACGAAGTAGATCTTAAGACACGTACGAAGAAAAAGCCATTGCCAACCGTGGAGGCCACCGACTTCATCGAGTTTCAGAATCCCCGAAGCCAACAATGGACTAATCGCATTGCCCCCAAACATGCCGAAAAATAGAATAGCAACACGTTTCGCCAGTTCGCGCATGGTGTACCACGTGGAAAGCGTGTACACTGCTCCTGGAATGTATCCCGCCTCGGCAAGTCCCAAGACGAGCCTGGAGACTAGAAACCCTGTGCGACTCTTGAGGAAGACCTGCATGGTAGCGACAAGGCCGAAGATGAAGACTTGGGCCGAGATCCATTTCCGTGGCCCTAGCTGTAGAGGTGTTAATGGCATTGACTTATTATAGATGCATGGAACACACCTTTTGCAGAGCCATGTTGGATGGGATCTCCAGGATGACAATTCCCATGAACATGAGCTGGTTTCCCAAGTTGATGGTATTTTGATTGATTCCAATATCAGTCGCGAATCCTCCTGTGATGGCACTCGCGAGATTCATGCGGTCGAGTTGGAACACCAGAAGCCCGAGGAACAATAATGAGAGAACGGAAGCATCGACTCTGAACCGCTCAAATAAGCCACCAATAGTCCAAGTTTGGGGTGGGCCGGAACTCACTTTCTTCTAGCCTTTGTCTCCAAAGCGAGATCCCATTCTTGCTCAGATGGCGGCTGCAAGCTGGGGTCGTCGGCGGGTGCATCTTCCTTTGACGCTTTTTCGTTCGTTATGTGACCCATTGCGTTTCCTCGTTCGAAGCCAAGTGCCGTACGTGTGGCTTCGAGATATGATGACTTGCGGCCCCATGGCTCAGCAGCTATTTAAACCAAGAAACCCCGGTGCATATGCATAGTCTAGAATTTTTAGTGCCCACACCTAAGACTCTTGATATTATGCAATACCGGCCAAGACTAACGCCTTGTCTTGTCGTTCAGGGATTGTCAGATACCGCTCTCCTCAACCATGGCTGCGGCATGATAGCGGCGAACTGCGGCATCCTGCGGCGAAAGCTTGGCGGTTGACTGGCTGCTGTACGGAGTATGGGTGAAGAGGATGGCATCATCTCGCCTTAAATGATACCAAGCAGATCATTGCGAGGGTATGCTGGAACGCGCCCCCAGTTTTAAGCTGGCTTCTCTTATCGGAAACATTCCGGCCATTGTTTGATGAGAGCCTCTTCTCCTGCCTGAGTTTCAACGTTTGGAATCATTTTTCTTTTGGCAAGGTTTAGATTGGAGTACCGGTAGGCTGGTTACTGCCCCTTGTTGCCATGGTTCTACCTTAGTAGCAGGTCCACAAAGATTGTATCTTTGTGTAGTGAAGTGGTTTAAATCCACGTAGAACCATTGTAATTGTCCTCACGCGAAAAGAAAGTAGCTAATTTCTCGTATACGATAATCTCAAGATATACAAATACATGATGAGCTTGAGCTACAGATGGGGTTTCGCTATGACAGTCCCAGAATCCTTAGAAGCGGCCGCCGCGTTCAGTCGTCGCCACATATCTCTCCTCAAGTCATGTCCGTCCATAAAGGCACGATACCATTCACGTCGAAACTTGGGCAGCTTTCTTCCAACTCCCTTCTCACCTTCTCCCGCCAACTTCCGTAGTTCCTCAAAGTAGTCTTCGAAATCTGGGAAGATCAGTGTGAATTTTGTGCCGTCGCCACGAACCTTGATGCGGTCTTGCTCCCACTTGCGCATCTCCTCAGGCGATGGCAAGGTTGCTCTGCCGGCAAGGAGACGGGCAGCATACACAGCTTGCCACTCGAAAACTTTGAAGGTCAGACCAGCTCCAACGGCACCAACAAAGAGGAGAGTAGGGTCCTTTTGCCAGACAATGTGTTGGTACAAGTCTGGTACACGGTTGTTTCGAATAGGCACTTTAAGGAAAGGCAGAGTCCAGCTATATCCTGTCCCAAAGATGATGTTGTCTACATTGGAGATGGACGTTCCATTGTTGAAGAAGACAGTTCGACTGCGCGCGTCAACACGCACGATGGAAGGATGTCTCTGAATTTGTGGGTGCTTGAAAGCTTCATCTCCAAAATAGGCGTTGGGCGTATGTCCGATGACAACAGCGTGAACAGGCGTAGTAGCAGTGTTTACCAAGTCAAATGCAATGTCTGCCGCCGAGACTGAGGCTCCAACGACGACAACGCGCTGTTTCTGTCAGCTACTACAGAATAAACAGGATGAACATCAGGCGTACCTTGTTATTGAAAAGATTTCTTCCCCGGAAATGTTTGCTGTGTATAACGCTCCCGGGGCGTGATTTCTCAAACTCTTCCAGACCATCAACCTGAGGAATATATGGCACCCAATAATGCCCGCTGGCAACGACAACCGCGTCAAACCATTCAACCCACCAGTAATCGTGCTCTTGACCTTCTTTACGCAGAGTCAATTTCCATTCCGCCCCAACCTTCTCAGCAAGCTCAACCGTGGTGTTGTACGAGACGAGGTCCTCGTATCCACGTCGATTGACGAGACCTTCTATGTAATCTCTGACAACCTTCCAGTGTCGAAAAGGTGTCTCAGGTCCATGAATTCCAATTGACCATTCGCTGCGCTCCGTTGGGAAGGGCTCTTGGCTAAACTCCATGGCCACATTGGTGACATTGGTTTCCAAGTATGGATACAGAGAAGACTCTGCAAAGCGTGGCTGATCAGATTTTGGCACAAGTGCTGGGAGTGTTTCCGGGATCGGGAGAGGAGGATCAGCTGTTCTTTCAGCCAAGCCAGAAAAGTTGGTCAGCGTTGCAGGTTGAGCAGTGTCGCCGACCCTGGAATAATGGTTAATTGAAGCATGATGAAGTACAATATTCAGACTCACCAGCAGCCACCCGCCCTCTCACGTCGTTCAAACACTCGGATAAGATCAAATGTTTTCTCCTGTACGAGAGCATCAATTGCAATGGCACCGGCCGGGCCAGCGCCGATAACTGCAACGCGCTTCACGGGGATTGCCATGGTGTATGTCGGTCACCGTGATTACCTTATGATCCCGACTAACTTGAAGAACCAAAGATTATGGACTACGGTAGTACTAATAAAGGTGCCCCAACGTTGCACGGAGTACACAGCGGCTAATAAGAGACGACGATAGAGACTGGGCATCCTTCTTCATGTGCTACATTTCCCCACCTGCGATGATGCGATATCACGCCATCGACGAGGCCAGGGGAACATTATCTAGAATCGAACCACATTTGGAATCATGTTCGAAATCTCTTGTTCTTGCTGAAGGATCTTGTTGCAAATTTCTGTCATCAAACTTGAGTGGCTTTCTGGGAGATGGAGATGAAATGGTCAGAGCGCGATCTGGTGATGGGTAGTAAACAGCTCAGGTTTCCGTATCCGCAACATACATGGGTAGCAACTCCGGCGGCCCCCGACCTGGCCCTATTAGCTAGCAGCGCCTTTCTTGTTCGCGCTTTAATCACCTTCGCAACGACATTTATCACCACGTAGTCAGAAACAAGTTCGAATGCGTCTGCTCTAACATTGCGAATCCTGTTCGACTGTAACAACCGAAACTAAGAACTCGGGGTTTATGATAGAGAGCACAATGTACACTCCATCCCCCGAACACCAGTCATGGGGCCTAAACCGTGTGGTAGCACGCATCAAGTCAGGGAGCACAATCTTTCTGCGGTATCGATGAACCATTGTAGGGCAAGTGCGATAATTCGTTAGTGGCACAGTTCCTCAACTTCTCAATGTTCATTGTAAAACGCCTCCTCTGAATCGTTTAGTAGATGGGATATACAAACCATCCGAACCTCGAAAGTGGAAGTTGCATGACAGCGGTGTTTATAAGCTACATACCGAGACCTCCCTAGTACATACGACCATACCCACTGTAATATACGCGATCCCGTCAAGCTCTTTCATTTGCAGCATGTGCCTCTATCTATGGAGTCGTGTGCCTCCGAAAAAGGAGATCTCAGTCCTCGACTTCGGAGGTGTTTGCTTCTACCCCACTCGCCGGCAAATGATGGAAAAGCATGAATAAAATATAAAGTTCGTTTACAATTGGAGCGCCACCAAAATCTCGCTCCGTTTATGTATACTCTCGCTTTTGAGGCTAGCTTAATTTTATAATACTTATTTTTTATTTTATCTTCTTTATTTATCTGATTCTTAGACTTGGAACTCTTGATGTGATTGAGTGAAGACCTACGATTATATAATACTGTTTAGATTGAAGCCCGCCGTTTGGAGGGAGATCTACCGTTTGGCTTGGCAAAACGGTGGAAGGCTCATGTAAGCTCACCTCACCCCCCATCCACTGGCCTGCCATCCCCACAGGGCGTGTGCGTTGCTCGATTTAACAGGTTCAATTTAAGCCACGTAGCTGGTTTTAAATGAAGGCTTATTTTACCCAAATCGGTAATGGCATATGCGTTTACCGAGTCGAGAGGGGCGCAGCGGTAAGCGGACCAGTCAGTGAAGACTGGGTGGGTGCCATTGGGATTGCGGGATTGAACCTAACAGATGTGGTCAATTAGGTAAACCAGGTGGCCCTTGGTTTTGTTTTCGCCGATGCGAAAAGATCCAACTGTTCACCAATCTTTATAAGATGTAGGATAGGCAACCAAACAATGACTTCTTATTTGGCCGCCTTCCGCTTCATTCTGAGTGCCGCGACCTTGCGTTCAAACACTTCTGGTCTTACCTTGTGGGTTGTCACGCCATATCTGGGCCAGATGCCGTTATCTTATCGGGGCTTAGCAGGGCTTATCAGGGGATGAGAAGCGCCTGATCACGTCCAATCAGTTCTTGGGGCAGTGTTGGTAATGTGGCATGCAATTCCTTCGTCGATGAACCCCGCCTTTGATCTTGTCGGCGTCTTCCATTCGGGACCGTGCTACGGGCCGTAGTGCTCTGGAAGACAATGAGCGGAGCGCGCTATCTCACGGCGGCGCGTCATTCAGAAACGAACATCTCGCGTCGCGGTCTCACAGTTCTACCTACCTTTCATCCAGCGCTAAGTTCATGCAGATACACTTTAATACTAACAGATAAATACTATGCATAACTGTATTATGCCTTACTATTAGGTTTGTTATGTACGTTTCTACCTGGCACTCTCGTAGTCTTCCATCTGCACAAGGAAGTTATTCGGACACCATC